>VYZS01072871.1:6845-54745 GCA_013400695.1 Neodrepanis coruscans
TATTACAAATATTAATAATTTAGTCTTCCTTGTTTTAGGAAATATGATCTACAATTGCTTTTAAAGAGGAAACTGAGAGGAAAGAGAACTAAGCCAGCAGGGTTTGTAATTCATGCGCTACTTTGCCAATATAAATTAAAACAGAAGGTGTATGGAATGCACTAAAGTACAATTTGAACAGTATGATTAGTCATTAGTATGTATGAATAGTAGATAGAATGGAAACAGAGAGACCAAGAAAACTGACATCTATACCAATGTCAGATAAAGCCTGCTCTTGTCTTGTGAGAAAGGTAAGCATTAAATCTAAAACACTTACCCAAAACTGAACATATTTGTCACTCCTATTATAAAAAGTGACATTTTCTTCTCCCCACAATTACCAGATTAATGATTTTCAATCTTACTTGATTTATGCTGGGAGCAGATGACATTGATACAGTCCTGTTAAAATTATTCTTCTTAATTTAAGAAAGGAGAAATTAAACACTGAAAACAAGGCGCCACAAAACCCTGAGAAGCTAGCAGTACATCTTAGTTTAGGCAGTTCTCAAATGTTTCCTATCCCATAATCTTTTCTTGTTTTCATACTCACTTTTTTTGTGTTTTGCTGATATATGATGGTAACATCCAGAATTTAGAAGTTAGGACATTGTGGNAAAAAAATTGTATAAATTTTAAGATTAGTCCTTTCCAGTGGTGTTGCCAAGACCAAAAGGGATCATTTTCCTGCACTGTATGAGGGATTTGCCATCATTACTGAACCCAGTGAAGCATGGAATCCTCCATAGTTTGGTACTTGGTAGCTAAATTAAAGTACTTATTAGCTAAATGAAGTGTGTATGCATTCCAAATATTTTAGGTATGATGCCTGTTTTATTTCTTTTCTCTTACCAGCTCACTGTCCCCATACTTGCTGGCATTNAGGAGCCCAAAGAAGCAGTGTTGAATTCAGAAGATGAAAGGCTGAGCACTTTGCATTTTCCTTGTTACCTAAGCCTATCCTGATGAATTTGGAAAGGAAACCACGTGAGCATAATTTAGGTGTCTTTTCCCTTTTTCCTTTCACCGGTGACAGTGTTGGTGGAGAAACAGGTTTATCCATCCCGTATTCAAACAGCCCTTACCATCCCCTAGGAATCTCCTCATATATTATGGAAGCATAATAGAGATGTTAGGGCTGTAGGCATTCCAGATAATCTTGACTGTGATAGAGGTGAGAGAGTCTCTTGTTACCCTGCAGCCAGGACATCATGATCACTTGTATTTTCTAGACTTTGTGTGCCTGTTGATGCCTCATTAATTACACATCTTTGTTGGATGGTTCCGTTGACTTTGTGTGAAAAAAAGAAAAATGTTTTCTTAATAAACAGACAGGTAAGATCTCTGAGTGAGGAGAACATCTTCATGTGTTTTCTGTTCTGAACTCACCTAAGGAACTGACACACCACAAATCATTTTCATTCAAGAGAATTTCAAATCAAAATAACCTGCAGTGTAGTTAAAAATTGCATCACTTTCAATGCCATTTCACAATTTTAATATAATATTCTGCCTTATACACTGAACTTACTCTTCTCTTTGGTCAGACCAATGCCCATTTTCCTCCAAAGATGTTGTCTTCATTCCAAATATGAAATATACACAGAGCTGCATTTAAAATGCATCTTGAATCTAGTGGAGCATTAACCTACTGTGCACTTTGTTACATAAACATTACCCCAAAAATTTACCCTTTTTACTTTTTGCTGATGAGTTAAATGGTACTAAAAATTCTAATTTACATCCATTTTACACTGGAAATTACTGGAGGAATTTCCAGTGCTCTAGTCTCATCACTGTAATTGCAACTAGTGAGACTCCTTTAAAAAATACATTGCATTTTATGGGTGGATTACAGACACGTATCATGCAACATAGGAAGTGCATAAACACATAAAAAGATTTTGAATCTTTTTTGCTAGATATCACTACTTAAAATAGGATTATTACAAAGTAGGATTACTTTTGTAGTATGTTGCTTTAATCATTTTCCTGCCATATAAATCTAACCATTTTTTAAAACTAAGTTTTATACTTTGATTCTTTTCTTTTTGTCTCCAAATTCTGTGTGGAGGACATTAGTTCAAATTAGTTTTGGTAAGACATTGAACAAATCTAAAAGAATGGTAAAATTGTAATAATTTAAATATCCTAAATATAATATTATGGCCATGACTTTTAAACAGATGAGAGGAAGGAATGCGCTGTAAAAGATACCAGCATGCAGAGTATTACTTATGTCTCTGTATGCATAGTTGAGGCTGCTGAGGGGAAGATAATGTCAGTAAGATAATCAAAATCTCAAGTATAATCATTTTACAAAGTAAATGTGTTTATAAATCAGATTTTAAAACTCTATTGACCAGCTATGCTTGATCAGCTATTGCTTTTTCATCTGAAACCTGGAGCCTTGTTCCTGCAGTCAGTTCATGTATGTGTCCACATTTCCAACTCACAGTGAGCACACAGGGACTGGTCTTCATATGAACTACAATAATAACATACTTAATAAATAGAAGCATAAGTAAATAAATAAGGAGGAGGTATTCACTGAAGTAAAGGTTTCCTTCAATACAGAGAGCAATTTAGTTCAGCAGTGGTCTTCCATTATTCAAAAGCTGCCTTTTGTACTGTGTTTGTAGAGTTAATACTGTTATGCAGATAGAATTCATTTGCATTTTGAGAAACATCAACCTGTAGTCCTTTGATTGCAAGTGCAATCAGACAGATGCTAATGCTCAAAGCTGTGCTGTTAGTAGAGAAAATCTACACATAAAGCTTTTCATCCAGAGTTTTTACTATCATCTTTTGTCCCAATGTTAGCTTTGTTTTCATCTATGTATTACTTTGTTGAAGATTAGTTTCATTCCCATAATCCAAAAGCTGAAATGTATATAAAATCTTTTTTCTGAATAGGGTGAGGGCAGCAGGAAATGGTGAGCAGAAACTGTAAAACTCACTTCCCTCAAGTATCCATGTCTGTGATTAAAAGCTTTAAAAACAATTCCTTCTCTGAAGTTTTCATTGTAGAATATCAAAACTCTAGGATCTGCATTGCAATCTTATATTCCTTAACATTGCCAAATTATGTGTGAATGTATACTGGATAAAAATATGTAGATGATTTATCTGCAAACAGAACTACAAAGAGTAATTTCAAAAAGAGATTTAAACTTCTGGCAGATCATGTTATATGGTCAAGAGAAATTTTAATAGCTGCCATATTGGCAGGCATATCCTGTATCCCATGGCAGAGTGTCAAGAAAAGCTTACCTCAAATGGCTCAACAACTAGGACATTCCTCCTGAAAGCTGGAACTGTGGATTTGAACTCGCTCAGGTGAAGGAAGGCATTGCAGCCAGACTTCTTGCTTCCTGAGTTGCTGTCTGACATCTCCTTGTAATGCAGATGTTGTCCAGCACCTCTTAACTTTCTTCTGGATGTACTTTCAAAGGAAAGATGCTCATCTTCCAGGTTTGTAGGTATGCTTAGGGCATACTGCAGTCAGTGGAGGCTGGATGTGGTTCTGCATATTAGCCTTATTTAAACCAACTGTAGGCTGGTACCAGAAGAGATGTTAACCCTCTTGCTATAAATATAATGGTCATATAGAGGTAAGATGAGCTGTGTTACCCTGCTGATCCATCTGAGAAAAAGTTTTCTTTAGGTTTGTTTTAATATATCAGGAACCTGCTCCAGCACAGCCTACTACCACTGGACAACATGTGGAGGGGGATATGATGCAGGGCAGGAAGGGCAGGGTACTCCTTTTTGTGGAGAGGTGGGGCTAGGCTGGTAGGTTCAGAGGAAGTGAAAGGTGGGACTCCTCAGGTTCTTACAGATGCAAAAATTTCACGGGGTCTCAAGACCAGACAAGTTCTTGGAGAATAAATCAACTGATCCTATTACTAAATATGAAGAGCCACCCCCTTTCCTCAAACACAGTCTTGATATACAAATTGTTGGAGGCTAGGAAATTATTCTTGGAGAGCTACTGTATACGCTTGCACTACTTACAATGCTCTACCCTCAGCATCTTATGCTCTTTTGTATGGACAGTAAACCGGTTTAGATAGGTCTTTATTCTAGGAAAGGATCCATATGCTCTTACTGCTTGAATGTTAAGAGGACTCTGTTCCCATAGGCACCTACTCTTGATAGTTTTTTCCAGGGTTTGTTTAGTCAAGATGGGATGTAGTGTCTTTTAACACAAAAAAAAATAGTATCACTAAAACCCATATATTTTCCTCCTTCACAGTTGAAAACCTTTGATATGCCACCTTCTTCCTCTTTTATTTTCGTTGCACCCAATTCTTCCTTTCTGGAACCAACCAATTAAATCTGTGGAGTTTCTTTCAGTAGTTCAGTTTTCCCCTAGAGTAATTTCTGCTGTATTGGTCTTGTCTTTGCATCTTTTTACTGCTTTTTCCAATTTTATTCATTATCATGTAAATTACTTCTTTTCCATTATGCAAGACTCTCTCCCTATTTCTATCCTGCTCTTTTTCTCCATGTTATCATTTTGTATTTTCCTCTAAACTGTCCTCAAAATGTTTTCATCTACACGATCTTTGAAGCCCAGCTCTCACCTCCTTATTGCACAGGCCTGTTCAGACCCACTGAACTCAAGGGAGCAGCCCTTTCATAATTTCACAGCCCTCTGGTTGAGCCCCCCCGCCCAGTAAAAACCATTGTTTTCTCTCTGTTTCTTCAAATCCTTTGTTAAGTATTCACTTCTTCCATAAAATCTGTCAGTGAGAATTGGTCTGAGGGGGCGAATGTACATTAAAACTCATTTTCCTTGCTTTGAAATTTCAGCTGTAATCTGTGTCATGTGAACTTATTAGCTGTTTGAGATGTGACTGTATGTATTAGATCTTTTCTTGGAGCAGAGACATTGTCTTCCAATTTAGGGCTGAGCAAATGGAAACCTGCAATAGTATTTATAGAGAAATAAAGGTTTGTCATCTTTTTAGAAGTTTGGGAGGTTTTGACCTTTTCATTACAACAATATTTATAAAAATAACATTTAGAGTAAATAAGACAATAGAAATGTGTTACAAATCCAGACTTTGTAATTAATGTTTACTGAAGGAAACTCATTTTTTCTCCTTACAGATGGAAGACTTTTAATAACAGCATTGTTTGGTGTTGTGAATGAGTATGTGTGTATTTGGCTGCATGGCTTGTCCTGCTTTGTAAATATATCAAGTCAAACTTGAAATGTTTTCTCCTAGGAGAAAAAATATTGCATAAAAATTTGTTATAGCAGATGAGATTGAAAGCTAGCCATGAATATGAAAAAGAAATTCAGAGGTGAACAGAATATCTGAAGTGTCTGGAATACTGCTGTGGCAAGAGAATGTTAATCTGATGTTGTCTGGGCAGGAGGCAGCCCTTGGAGCCGTCACATTCCTTGGGGCCCACTGCAAACTGAGCTGCCAGCACAGTGTTTACAGCAAGATGCAGGGCCAGCATGGCTTGTATACGTGAACTGTGCCTGCCTGCCATGCAGACAGCACGTGTCAAATATACCCTTCTAATTGGAAGCAAAGTTAGTGTTGTATTCAGCCTTGACAGTATTGAGCAGGTGGATCACACTGATATATTAGTAAGCACACAGACATATGAAGTATCCTGTATACACTGTAACGGTGTTTATATTCATTGTGCTTATTTTAACTCCAAAATGAGACTGTAATTTATAAGCAATGTCAGCATTTGAAGAGAAATATTTTAAAGTGTTTATTCCAAAGTAAATAAGGCTCTATGTATATTTTTAAAAAACATTAACACACGTGTGTGGACACAGCATCCATTGTGTTTTAAAGACCACTATTACAAGTGAGTTCTGTATCTGTTATGAAAAGATGGTTTCATCTAAGTCTTGTTTGACAAATAATAATAGCTGAATTGATGTTGTTCTTGTACTTGTATCATGATTTCACAGAATATAACAGCATGTTATTTGTCTTCCTTTTTTTTTCTGTTCCCCAGATAGTGGTGGTACCAAAGGTGAAAGACTGAGTGCCAAACTAAAAGCTTTGCCTGGGACAAGTGAACCCTATGAAAGTAGCAGCAATAAACAAATAGGCAAGTGGACATTTTATACCTTCTTTCTTGGCCCACAGAGAGAGGAGAAATAAGGAGAGAGAAAAAAATAAATTATTAGAAAACATGTAAAGTTAGATAATTTTGGAAATATTTTCCTGATGAAAATGAGATTTGAGCTTCATTGTTCAGAGCTCACTAGAAACTAATTGTAATATTAAGAAATGTGGCCCATGTTAATATTACTTTTGATATCTGTCTGCTGTATCCTTTATAGCAGTTCCTGTGGAACTGCAGTCATAAGTTCTTCAACAAGATTGGATTTTCAAAGGGGTTTAGAAAACCAACTGCATGTGGAATGTGGTACTTCCTAAAATGCGATTCCTTAAACAAGTCATCTTTCTTGCTGTTCCTTGCCCTTTTCCAAAGTCTTTTTCTCACTGTAGAACAATAAAGAGAAATTTATTTTAAAAAACATAATTAAAAAAAGAAGGGTAAGAAAGCACTCACAAGTGCTCAGGAACTCCGCTCTTGTGCCCTCCCTCAGTTTCTAAATGCAGTATTTTGTTCTCCTTCAGCATTCAAATGCTCTTTCTAGTCTGCATTTTAAAGACACCTTGCAGATGTGTAGTGCTAAAACACAATCTTGTGTTTGATTTTTTATGTTTGAGACAAAGCTAAAATTACTCGCAGGTAACTGTTCAGATGTATTTATTTAAACTTCAGATGCCTCCTACGTAGATCCACTTGGCCCACAAGCAGAAAGACCGAAAACAGGAGCAAGAAGAAGAACTGAGGAAGATGACTTTGCTGATGAAGAACTAGGAGAAGATCTGCTTCCAGAATAGCATATGGGCCATTCACCATTTTTTTAATCCCTGTAAAAGTTTTAGCTGAAAAACTCATTCAAGATGATTTTGTAGTGTATTTTGATAAATTTTTTGTGAAATATTTTGGATATATGGTGTCTTACGTTGAAAACATGGATTTGAAATTGTGGTGTCTTTTATAATTGATTTTAAAAAAATAATAGTGAGGTTATTTTCCTCAAACATAAAATCTATACAGATCTACACAGATACTCAAAGTCATTGCAAACTATATCAAATGTGGAAAGCTCTTGCTTTCAGAGATAGATATAATATGAAACACAGTAATCTCTAAAATTTCACCTTTCAATGCAAAATCCTTCATCCAAAGCAAGAATTTATTTAAGGTCTTTGAACTGACTTTCTGAAAATGTTGGGTTTTTTTATTTAAAATGGTCAGAGTTGGCAGGATTTCAGTCTAGTTTGTTCAGAAGTGCTAATTAGATTGCAGCTTTTGAATCATATGTTGAAGACTGGTGCTGACTACACAGTGGTAGCTTTCTACATCCCTGGCTGAGTGTGGGAAAAGATGTTAGTTACAGAAATCATTTTGCTTATGAACTGAACAAGTCTGATCTGAAGTAACTGAGACATGTTAAATAGGAACATAGAGTTCCTGATTTATATCACTTTTGAGGCATAAAAATACTAGTCAGGTATTCAGAGTTTCCTAACAAATATTTGCAAAGCTAGTCCACTGAGGTGACTTGTTTTTAAAACATTGTTGTGAGTTTGGTTTAATGGACTCTGATTATTGCACTTTGAAATGCAAGGATTCAGTTTTCTAAAATTCCCAATGTTACTTCTCAGTGTTAGTGGTCAGACTGTTTTTCAGCTAGTGACACTGGATAGGTCTCTTCATACCTTCATGAAATGTTCTTTCCAGGTGTTTAAAACATCTGCCCAGTCTCATAGGGTGTCTCTGCAAGTGGTCAGGAATGTTGTCCTGTGGGGTTTGTGGCACAGCTAATGAACTGCTTTATGTGTAACATGCTTCCCATGGTACTGGTGCAGAACATGTTCAGTGTGGCTTATGGAACATCCCAAGGAGCTCACTGAAGAAGAGAGAAACAGTAAGCTCTGGGGCCTGATCCTTCTGAAGAATGGAAGACAGCACGAGAAGGAAGCAGATGGCATCTGTCTTAATTCTCCAAGTCTTTCTCTTGCCTCTTTCTCAGCCCTGCTGTTTCTACTGCTCTGATCATGGAATGACATATTCCTGGATGTCATGGTAGTATTTTCTGTCAGTCTTAGTCTTGGAAGACCTGGACCACGAGGACGCAACATGCCAGGCAGGAGGGAGCATTTTCAGTGACAGACTGCAGTGGATTGAGATATCTGACTTAGCCAGAGTAGGAAAAAATATTTGGGACTATGTCAGGGAGCATAGATAAACCTGTGAAACAGTGCAAAAGAGAAGACAGGTGAGATAATGTCCTGGTCTTTTAACACAAAATATTTGAGTAGAGCATTTAATCAAATATTGCAATCACACAGACATGTCCATGATAAAGTGGGATGGATTACTAATAAGTTGGGATATGGTTCACAAGACTGTAAAAAGACTCTTACAGACATCACAGAGATTTTGATCAACAGCAGTTTCTTGGTTCTGTTTGCCCTAACTAACTACATTATTTAAAATCCTCTGGGTTACAAAGGATTGTGCTTTTGTTCCAGTTCTGCACAAACTCACAGGCACTTCTGGAACATGTTGTTTCCTATGCACCAACTCCCAGGAACTTCTGGAACATGTTGTTTCCTATAGCATAAGGATCTGATTATATAATGCTCTAGGTTATGATGTATTTGTATTTTGCAAGCACAGTTGAGCTTTTTCTAAACTGACAGCCATGTGATCCAGCTCCAACACCGGAATAATCAGTCCTGCTGACAGTCAAAATGATTTAGCCCAGGTTCATCTACTTCAAAACCGTGTTAACTATGGCTACATCTCTACTAGAATTGTAACATTGCCAGGGCAAGCACAGAGCACAGGAGCTGATGTGTAACCATCTGTACTGTAAGACCAGTAGCACAGTGGTGCACGGTAGTACAGTTTTGCACCGTGACAATTAGTCTCCCAGACAATTGCCTTGCTTTGTCCAAAGGTGAGCCTGGCCCAGGAATTAGCCTTTGTAAGTGACTTCAGTGCAGTCTCCTTCTTTGGTGTGAGATGTGTGTGAGGGAACAAAAGATGTGACATCCCGCCCAGACTCAAGGCTGGAGAGAAATCCCTGGAGGAGCACTAACACAACTGGAATCTGCTGAGAAAGAAGCTGCATGCATGTTCAAAGTGCTATATCACCGTGTTGGGAGGTGAACACATAGTAAAATTCAGGCAGCTCAGGTCTCGAAGCATGGCCAGGCTAATGGGGTGCTGTGTCTGGAATAATTACCTGTGGTATATGTGATTATTATGCAAGGTTGATGTGATCACCCTGCCTGTGACCTGGAGGTTGGTTGGCATTTAACTCGAGTGCAATGAGTTGCATTCCCTGCTGCTATGTAGGGTGCCCTTGGTCCTGCAATAGGTCTCAGAAACCACAGAAGTAGAAAGGCTGAATGAGATAAATAGTTCTACCTTCATCCCAGAAATTCAAGCAGAAACATTTTGTCAGGTTTAGTTGCACAAAACAGATTCCATCTCCAGAAGCCACACACTGCAGGTATGTGCTTCCAGCAGAATTTAAACCCTGATTTTGTGTTTATCATTCTGGAATTAGTAGAGCAATCATTTAAAATTCCTGAATAAAGTTTTAGCGTATGCAATAGGACTGCTATTAATTTATTTTATATTAGAGGAGTAGTGGTACTAAACCTAGGGAAGCACTAATCCTCTTGAGGAACTGACTCCTGAGCTATTTTAGCTTGTATTATCATGAAAAATGTGTCAGTCACAACATTAAACAATCCTCAGGTAACCTCTCAGACCTGAGATCTTCCTCAGGATGTGCTGTATGTAGTTACAAAGTTGCCTTTCTTTTCACGTGTGTGAAAAATGTCTCTTTGTGCCGGAGAGAAATGTAAATGATTACTTGGGTAATATTTTGTTTATTTCTAAACAAAGCCTAACTTCACAGTATCAGAGTATTCTTAATCAAAAAGGTTTTACCCTGAACATTCTTCACCACAGTTTGCATAACTCCTTACTTTCAAAACAAAGCTATTCTAGAGTAACATGGGAATTGAAAGCTGTACAAAGAAAGATAGTTCATAGAATCATAGAATGGTTTTGGCTGGAAGAGCCCTTAAAGATCATCCAGTTCTAACCCACCCTGCCTTTGGCAGGGACACCTTCCACTAGACCAGACTGCTCGGGACTCCATCCAACCTGGTCTTGAACACTTCCCAAGGATGGGGCATCCACAACTTCTCTGGGCAATCAATTCTAGTGTTCCATCACCCTCACAGTGAAGAATGTCTCCCTAATATCTAATATAAACATACTCTCAGTTTAGAGCCATTCTTCCTTGTCCTGTCACTACAGCCCCTTGTAAAAGGTCCCTCTCCAGCTTTCTAGTAGGCTTCTTTAGGTACTAGAAGGCTGCTCCTAAGGTCTTCCCAGAGCCTTATCCAGGCTAAACAACCACAACTCTCTCAGCCTGTCTTCATGGGAGAGGTGTTCCATCCCTCCAGCCATCTATGGTGGCCTTCCTCTGGACTCTCTCCAACAGTAGATGTCCATCCTGTGCTTCCTCAGCTAGAGAGTTTGGCTACTTTCTACAAGGACACTGACATGAAGATAAGGAATCAAAGATGACACCAACTCCTGGCACCAACCCCAATGAAATGGGCCCATGTGATGGTGGGCAGCAGGCTGGCAGAGGCCCATGTCACTGTGGGGATGGTGACACAGCCAGCCTGCTTTGGGTGTCTCCTAGTTCCCTATGAGATTTTGCATGAGGCTGGGAGAACCCCAGACAGGGAGGCAGAGGCCACCCATGGTTATGGAGGGTTGATGCTCCAGTTTTGATATTCCCCTGTTGTCAAAGGCATAGGCTGGATATTGTGCACTCTGTCACTGGGAATTTTCAGCCAAGACTAAGGAAAACATCTCACGGCCTTATCTGTCATCTCTTAACAAACAGTATGAGCCATGGAATTCCCTATAGATCCACATACAAGTNTATTAATTTATTTTATATTAGAGGAGTAGTGGTACTAAACCTAGGGAAGCACTAATCCTCTTGAGGAACTGACTCCTGAGCTATTTTAGCTTGTATTATCATGAAAAATGTGTCAGTCACAACATTAAACAATCCTCAGGTAACCTCTCAGACCTGAGATCTTCCTCAGGATGTGCTGTATGTAGTTACAAAGTTGCCTTTCTTTTCACGTGTGTGAAAAATGTCTCTTTGTGCCGGAGAGAAATGTAAATGATTACTTGGGTAATATTTTGTTTATTTCTAAACAAAGCCTAACTTCACAGTATCAGAGTATTCTTAATCAAAAAGGTTTTACCCTGAACATTCTTCACCACAGTTTGCATAACTCCTTACTTTCAAAACAAAGCTATTCTAGAGTAACATGGGAATTGAAAGCTGTACAAAGAAAGATAGTTCATAGAATCATAGAATGGTTTTGGCTGGAAGAGCCCTTAAAGATCATCCAGTTCTAACCCACCCTGCCTTTGGCAGGGACACCTTCCACTAGACCAGACTGCTCGGGACTCCATCCAACCTGGTCTTGAACACTTCCCAAGGATGGGGCATCCACAACTTCTCTGGGCAATCAATTCTAGTGTTCCATCACCCTCACAGTGAAGAATGTCTCCCTAATATCTAATATAAACATACTCTCAGTTTAGAGCCATTCTTCCTTGTCCTGTCACTACAGCCCCTTGTAAAAGGTCCCTCTCCAGCTTTCTAGTAGGCTTCTTTAGGTACTAGAAGGCTGCTCCTAAGGTCTTCCCAGAGCCTTATCCAGGCTAAACAACCACAACTCTCTCAGCCTGTCTTCATGGGAGAGGTGTTCCATCCCTCCAGCCATCTATGGTGGCCTTCCTCTGGACTCTCTCCAACAGTAGATGTCCATCCTGTGCTTCCTCAGCTAGAGAGTTTGGCTACTTTCTACAAGGACACTGACATGAAGATAAGGAATCAAAGATGACACCAACTCCTGGCACCAACCCCAATGAAACGGGCCCATGTGATGGTGGGCAGCAGGCTGGCAGAGGCCCATGTCACTGTGGGGATGGTGACACAGCCAGCCTGCTTTGGGTGTCTCCTAGTTCCCTATGAGATTTTGCATGAGGCTGGGAGAACCCCAGACAGGGAGGCAGAGGCCACCCATGGTTATGGAGGGTTGATGCTCCAGTTTTGATATTCCCCTGTTGTCAAAGGCATAGGCTGGATATTGTGCACTCTGTCACTGGGAATTTTCAGCCAAGACTAAGGAAAACATCTCACGGCCTTATCTGTCATCTCTTAACAAACAGTATGAGCCATGGAATTCCCTATAGATCCACATACAAGTTCATATGCCTGCTATTCTGAATTCATTGATTGGAATATTATCATATATTGCATCAAATTCAGGACAGACTTCGTATTACTAAATATTTTTCCAATATTTCTTTATATAGATTTTTTTAACCTCCCTCGAATTCTGAGAAAATTGTAAATCAACACCAATGACAATGATACTGGTTAGTAATTTCTCAAAATCATGGAAGAACCTAAGTTGCCAAAGTGTATTTGTGATTTTTTTATGACTCAGGTGTCTCTGTGGGTGGACTATAAGAACTGGTGTTGTGCTCTTTCAGATCCCACGTAATGGAATCTCATTTGCTGCCCTTCTGTGATTTTATTATTTGAATCAATGAGATTAGACAACAATGAGATAAGACAACACAATGCAACTAATGTGCAGAATTAAGAATTGCCTAGATAAGACCCAAGCGTTAAATTCACTGGCATTTTAATGCCTGTGCCATTGTTTTCTCTTCATCTGCTCAATTTTTTTGAGGCAGACCTCTCCCAGAAATGCCACTGCATTTAAAGGAAGTGCATAAAAGACATGTTTTGCAAAGCCAAGTGTGACATCCTCACGCTACTCAGAAAGCATTGAGAAAAGACACTGGGTTATCTTAAGAAGAGTAATATAAAAAAAATCTGGTAATTTTTTGGTGGTAATTATTTGCCATGTTGTCACACATATCACTCATAGGTAACACAAGGCCAGGTGCAGGGCATAGAGCTCAGCAGTTAGACTGGACTGGACTAAATGGGAGATGCCTTGTCTCTGAGGCATTTTGTCACCTGAGGATAAGGCTGCAGAGGAGAGTTTTGAATTCAATTTTAAATAGTCCTTCCTCAGAGTCAAAACCTGACTCAAATCCCACAAAGTGTACTGTGTGCATCACAGGTCAGTATCATTAATAACCCTATTTTCCCTTATTCCTGATTAGTATTGTCATATTTAACTGTAGTTATACTAAATGCTTCAATAGATGTGTAGGTCTTAATCCTAGCACACGAAGTATTTGATTAAAGTGATAAAGTCTAAAGGCTGTTTTAAATGCAGACCATTTCGGTGGACCCCATCTTTTATGACCCAGAGTACTACAGATGCTTATTTTTGTGAGTTGTGCCAGAGATGATGAATACATTGCATGTGTTGAATACAACTGAATATAATACATGTGTTTTTAAAAAAGTACCAGTGAACCAGCACAGAATAGGTGGAGAAGTCATTAGAGGTGAGACTCACCTCGACCCCACCTAGATGTGTACGATGCAAATTCCTCACCTTCTGAAGCAGATTCTCTTCCATTCAGCAGAGTGACACTGCAGAGTGTGTCTGCCACAGGCCACCTCAACAGGAGGGATGGATCTGGCTCAGACAGCTCTATGCGGCCTCACCTCCGCCAGCCCCAGTCCTCATGCAGGGCATCAACCATCCCGGTGCCTGCTGGAGAACGACACACCAGGGACATCTCCAGAGAAACATGACAGAGGTGGCGTGGAGACGGGCAAGTCAGAGATTCCAAGCCCTTGCGAGGGACAGTGTCAATTGCTCTAAAGTGACTGTGAAAGTCGGGGCTGCAGCGATCCCTTCCCCAGCTGCAGTCACACAGCCAGGGCTGGGCTATTTCCAGCTGTAAATCCCCACGTTTTGTTACATCAGCCTTGACCCTTTGGCTCCGACTGGGCCAAATCGCCCTGGCTCTGCCGCGGTCTCCAGCTCTGGATGCTGAGTGTCCCGGCGGGGCTCAGGAGAGCCCGTGCCGCGGGAGCGGTGTGCGGGAGCGCGCGGCTCCCGACGGCACGGCCGGGGCTGCCGGACGGCGTGCCCGCGGCCGGGCTCCGGGTCGTGACGGCTGCTGGTGGCGGACGGAGGCCNTCTGCGCGGCGCTGCTCCCGCTCCGCACGGAGCCCGCCAGGGCGCCCAAGCAGCGGCCGGCGCGGACCCGGAGCTGCGGAGAGCGGCCCGAGGAGCTGCTGGAGCAGCTGTACGGGCGGCTGGCGGCGGGCATGCTCAGCGCCTTCCACCACACCCTGCAGCCCGAGCCGCCGGGCCGCCAGCACAACGCCAGCTGCCCCGCCGGGGGACGGCCGGCCGCCGACAAGAGGGTCCGGCTCCCCGTTAACCTGCGCAGCGCATCGCCCTGGGCATACAGGTGACTCCGGGAGCCGGGGGAAAGGGGGGTCCAGCCGCCTCAAGGGGTCCCGGCGGGCTGAAGGGAGCAGGGCCGGTGTCCCCGTGTGGGACCGCCCGTGCCGGGCTCCAGCGGCTCTCCCCGAGCCGTGCCCGGGGGCTGCTGGGGAGGCGGGGGGTGACCGCGGCACCGACAGCACCCTGGAGGGAAGGGGCTAAAGGAGACGTCTAAGACGGCGATATAAGGTAAATACGTAAAAAACAGCTTGTCTGAGGGATACTCTAATGGACAGAAAGAGAAACGAATGAGGTGGAGCGAGCCGTGAGACGGAGCTCACACCCACACCCACCCGGGAGCGCAGACCACCCCTCAAAAAGTCGCTTGGGCAAATTGTCGTATGTCAAGTTCACTCGGGACTCTCAGCAAAAAAACACGAAGGAAGCGCCTTCTGACTCTGTACCAGCCCTAGAGGGTCTGAGGTCTTTCCCCGAGATGTGACTCCGGACACTCCACTGTTTCTAAAATACATCAGAGTATCAGTCTGTGTTCTTGTTACACGCCAGCAGAGCCATTATCAAACACTCCCAAGGGCTTGCTGTCCAGTTTGCTGTAGGAGCATAGGCAGGGAACGAGTATAGCAATATTCCACATCTGTGTTTTCAGCCCATGCTTTGCACACCCCTGAAGAAGGAAGAGGGGGTTGACAGACTATATTAAGGGAGCATAAAAATAACTACGTAAAGTAAATTTGATGTTAGGCTAGTTAATACACTAACCAAGGGAGCTATAGCCGTAGGGAGCTATAGAAAATCTTGCAAACCAGTTATCTAGAACACTAAACCCCGCATGTGATCACATTCTTAGAAGACTATCAAGTCTTCTGGTGGTCTGTCTGAGTAAGACTACTAGAATTGAGTTCTGTTTTCAGCTTTCTGTAAAGACACTGCAGACAACAGGAATGTAAAACATGTCCAAATTTAAAAGGAACTGACTTTCTTGCAACTTTGGGTGTATTACCCTTCCTATATACTTTGATGCAGTTCCTCTGTATTCAGCAAACAAATATATCCTTGTTAGTGGTCTCCAATAAACATTTATTTTGTGGCATGGCTTTTGCCCGCTTTTAGTTTTAGAAGTAATCCTACTGAGAGAAAAATTATTTATTTGCTCAGTAAGTCTTTCATAAATGAAGTATTTTTAGTAATACATTTTCTCTAAGCAGACTGAGGATTTTTCAGCTACCTAAGTGCAAAACATGTCATTAGGCTCGGGTAGTTTTTACGTTGGTTTTGCCAAATACTAGTGCTATCAGAAAATTGTTCTGTTTTGAAAACAGTGCCTTTCATGCTTACATCCCATTGGGCAGGTGTTTCTTTTCAGCTGGAGCTCTGTATAGGCTTATTTCTTAACAGAGAACTTTTGGGGGCCTGATTTACAAAAAGTTTATTAAGAAGCTATAAATCTACTGTACTTTTCATCAAAATATTTTCAAACAGACCACTAACCATTCATATACAAGTAACTTGATGACATCTCCAAATGTGGAATTTTAAAAGATAATGGGGAAAAAAGATATTATACCATTGAAAAAAAAATCTAAAAATATATTGAGGGGAAAAACTGTTCCTCTGGGATGAAGAGACCTGAGTACACCATTTAGTTAACAGATCTCATTTACAGCTTTTTTTTGAGACTGCAGTATTACTATATCATTAGTGTGCAATGAGACAGCAACAGACATTGCAAGATTTGTAGTGAAAGTGGGAAATATAAATTTCTAACATGCATTAGCTGTTCAAACCTGCTATCTCATAGATTTTGAAGCCAATATGAAGATCTGTTTTGTTCTACAGACTTCACCTGAGTACTCTTGAAGCAAGTCCCCTCATCCCATTAGAGTTACCGTGTATCTTTGAGGAGGTCACACATATCTCTATTAAAAACCTGGAGTAACTTCATGCTACACTTTGTCCATTGTTAACTAATTTCACTTGCACAATACCAACAATTTCTCCTCCATGGCTGGGGTGTTAATGTGAAAAACTTCATACAGCTCTCTTCTGTGATATAGAGCTTTCTTGACAAGCCTACTTACATTTAATTCTTTCAATCTTTCATCATGAATTGCTCCATTACACTGGTTCATTGCTGTCTCCTGAACTAACTTCCAGAGTTCTTCCAATAGTGAATGCTCAGAAATAAATTCACTAAGCAGACCCCTCTTTTGCTCTGTAGGACACTGCTCAAAGGCTGAATTTGACTACTTGAAATTTGCATCAACATGCCTGCCCAATTTCAATGTGTCTCACAGACATTCTGCTCTCTGACTTCTCTGCACCTAAAGGTTTACAGAGCAACTCATTTTTGCTCTGTGCATAAAGGGTCTTTTCTTTTTACCCTGCACTCTGATGTCTGAGATACCTCATGTTGTTTCTATGTCTTCATTGGTGTTGCAGCAGTTCCCATTTTTACCATCTGCAGATTCCATTAACACACTGTTTAAACTCCCTATTCCAGGTCATTAATAATAAAGATATTAAGTCTGGCTCTACTTACCTTCCCTTGTATATCTCCCTAGGCACCTGTTCCCAGCTGTTTAACACTGCTGCTTGTAATTCTTCTGTTCAAATGACTATTCAGTTCAAGACAACTGAATTTTTTTTGTATCAGTTTTTATGAGAAAGAATCAAATATGTTACTTGGAGATCTGTATATAACATTCACCCTCTTGCACCACCTATATCCCAAGTTTGTAATTCTGTTTAAGTGTGGAAGAATTAGGTTTGACTAGCTTTAACTTCAGATAATCCTTGTGTGGCTTCTTTCCTTGTCTTTGTTCTGTGCTTACTGTTTTCCATTACTTGGTCTTTTCATTTGGTTATACAAAAATCAAGACTTACATCACTTTCGGCATGCTACAACCCAAAGGTACAGGACATGGTTGTACATGGATTGCACCACACATGCATCTGGTCCCCAATCCTGCTGCTAGCAGCAACCAACAGGTGATATTTAAAGCAAACGTTAGAAGAAAAATATTCATCTGTCTGATAATGAAATTCCATCCTGATGGCCACAGGAGCTCAGTATATAACTCAGAGCACAAAGTTTAATCCCATGAATCACTCTTTACTCTGCAAAGCTATAAAGAGATGGCAGAGTTCCCTGAAGTCAGTTGAGCATGCTGGATTTACTCAGCAGTTCAGCAAGTTGGTCTAAAAATTACCCAGTTTTAAAAAAAATAAAGGCAGCAGCAGAAGCTCTGCCATGAAATCATCATTCCATGAAATCACTGGGCTGACTGTGTGCCAGGCTGCCTGTACAAGGAGGTTCTGGCAAGGGCCATGACCCTTGGCTACTGTTATGGTTCAGAGTTGCTTAAATAGAGTTAGTGATATCTTAGTCTACAAAACACTGCCAACAGCACTAGATGGGTGCTGCTTTTTGAAATTTACAGAAGACATAATCATAATCTTTACCAATGCAAGTTCAGCTCCAGAGATACACAGATAAGTTTCTCATAGACAAGAGCCACTATAAAAAGGATTAATTTTAAATGCATGCCTAAATGTTTGCAGGGTTTGATCATAAAGCTCAGAGTAATGGTTAGAAAATCTGATCCCACTGAAGTCAAAAGCATTTTAACAGGTAGTGTTGACTTGTGTTTCCATTCTTGGTGCTGCAGGGCAGAGATGCCATTCATTAATCAGCAGTGTATATCAGCTCTATTTTTGTTTTCTTAAAGTTATAAGAACAATCACACCTAGTTTGTAGGAATCTTCTGCAAACATACTTCTGTGTGACTGTAGCAAAAATTCATGTGTATTCAAGAAGTCATTCACCTTTCTGAATTTCCAAATCCCATGGCTTCTGCATCTGCCTCTGGGGCCTAATCCTGTGTTTACTAAGGGTTATTTACAGACATTTAACTTCTATTGTTAGCATTGCTCTGATAATGAAATCCCACTCATCTAGTCCCTCTCTCGAACATTGCCCAATTTATTTTTTAATGTTTTTCAAAAGCCAGTTTCAGTTTATAAGCATCCTTGGTTTAGTTCATTTACAAAAAATCTTAATGAAAGTAATACAAGCAACTCATTTTTTACTGGTAAAAGCCAAGCTTGTCTGCAATGTGTTTAAAAAAAGTCATGCAAGATGGCTTTCCTTTAAATAATACTCCAGTGATTTTCTAGAAGTTTATCCAAGACATTTTCTGGGATTTAACATTACCAGTGTGCATATCCCAAAGATACAGCCAAGGGAAAGAATACAAGGGGACGCAGAGCTGTCGTCATTTTCAGTTGAGTATGTGTTCATACAGCTCTTCAGAAAATCAGTTAGCATTAGGCTATTTTGGGCAAGCACTGTGGTTACTACCTGTGTATAAAACAAACTAAGAATAATATGAACAAAAAACCACCTGCTATAGGGAAATAAATGTCTTGCCAAGAGGGAAAAAAAGCTGTTAGCTCTTAATCCTGTAAGTATTTCAGAGTGTGAAGAAAGGGGATGATGATCTGCTTATTAGACTTGTGATATCATCCAGCTGTTAGTCAGCCCAGTGCTCACAGCGATTTTCTGAAGAGTTGGCTGCCTGCCCCAGCACAGCAACTGACCCCCTGGATTCAGAAGCTTGGAAATATAAAGTGAAAATATTATTAAAAATACTACATCTGAAAGTTGCAGTTCAGGGACAAGATAGATTAAGTCTCTGCAAGAGTTTTACTTCTGACAGGAACTTTTGTCTTGAGTTTGCAGGCTTAGAACGTAAAGGGCAGGAAGTTTGTTTTTCACTGGGAGCTGTCAAAGCACTTGTAGGGTCATAAGGAAAAGCAGGCTACTCACACTTCATTAACAGTTCCAGTTCAGCACAAACCTGCTTCTTGTTCCAGCAAACCGAAACAGAGAATAGCTCCCTGCTCCTGTCGTTTGTAAATCAGGAGTGCTGGCAATGCAGAGAGCCTTACATGCTAGACCTGAGTTCACAGGACAAGGGCAATCCTCGTAAAAATGGCTGGGCTCTCCAGTTTGCAGCCATGGCCACAGCAAATGACACAAGGCTGCAGGGGACAGTTGAACTTCTCTGGTAGTCCACCACTTTTCCCAGCTGTGTCCATCCCAGTTGGGTGTATCTTACACCACATGTAGGAAAGAGTTAGTGGGAACTTGAAGCATGCTTTTTATCGGGTTAATTAACCTGATGAAACACATTTGTCCTGTTCTAGAAGATGTTAAAATATGACTTGTAGTGCTTGGAGTAATGGAAAAGCATCAAACTGCAGCAGTTGACCCAGTAGTGCACAGAGTGTTCATGTTCAATAGATGCAGACCGAAGAAGCAGGTCACACAACTGCATTTATCCAGCTAGATTACTGGTGTTTTTGTGAGTGGTTTAGGCCCAAGCAAGTCTGAGCTGCCTAGAAAGATAAAAATGAGGCTTTAGTTATATGGCTTTTCTGAACAGGTTTGAGCTGAAGATGCAGAACTTGGATATGGTTCCAAATTTCAGAGATATTTTAGTTTAGCTGTTAATTTCAAGAGACATTACTTAGAGACTTGCTCCTTAAAGTTCTGGTCTGGTTGCAAACACACTTCTATATTTTAAAACCATCATTCAGTTTGGATCCCCTCTGATTACTTGCAATCCTCACATGATGGAGTATAGGTCTCTACATCAAACTTAGTAATTTAAGAGATTTTTCTCCTTGGAAAGTAGAAAACCATGCCACAACCACACCATTCTTCAAAAAAACCCCCTCATTTATACCTGACTTTAGCTATGTGGGAATTTGGAGGGGAAAGTTTGCTGTAGACCATGATTTCAGTATTCTCCTGTTATTGGTGAAAACTCTTATGTTTGCATGCAGAAGCATGTTCATTCTTTCCAGTAACATCATAAACCAGGTGCTAGAGATAATACAGTAGAGGAAATACCAATGACTTGACATATGGTGTGTTTAACAACCCACCACTGAAATTACTCACACTTGAGTTTGAAATGGGAATGTATCACAGTAGAAAGACCTGTATTCCCCTTTCTTCCCTTCTGCTGGCTACCAGACATTTTATTTCACATTGGTGTGAGCTCCTGTAACATGAAGGTATTTTCTGGGGAACATAAGCACATATAAATGTGACAGAGAAGCTTTGCAAAAAATATCTCAAACATCACCAGTGTCTGGCTATGAGAAAACTGGTCAGATTTTTATGTGAGGAAAACAAGTCCTTTAAAATTTTATTTATATATATATTTCAAAAGTCTCTTTTCTTTGATGACAGGATAATCAAGTTTGTGTTTGGCCAAAGCTGTGACTCCAGATTTCTTTTAACCCGATAAACAGGTGATAATTCTGAAAAGGGCAACTCCCTTCTGCTCCCACCTACAGTTGCTTGTTCATGCTTGCTTGTTGGTGAAGAATTCTGTGTATATGTGGCAAGGTAGTTGACAGACCAAAACCCAGCTTTTGACAAAGTTACTCTCCAGTTGAACAATTCTTTAATCAATTCTGTGAGCAGAAAAATGTCAGTGTCAACCCAGGGGTGGACATGAGCGGGAGAACCAGGCAGCCTGTTTTCCCAAGTGCAGATTTTGTGGACTAGCAGTGACTGCAGTCACAGCTTGAGGCAAACTCCCCAGCAGAAACCTCTTCTCATCTCAGAGACGACCTGAAAAGATAAAAGGCCAACGTTTTTATATCCAATAAAATGCTGCAAACCCTGAGAGATGCAATTTAGAAACCACTTTAAATCTATTAAGACTTAAGATCACTTTAAGATCTATTAAAAGATCCCACCTGGAGCACTGCATCCAGCTCTGGGACCCCAACATACAAAGGACATGGACCTGTTAGAGTGAGTCCAGGGGAGGGCCACGAAGATGCTCTGAGGGATGGAGCACCTCTCCTATGAAAACAGGCTGAGAGCTTTGCAGTATCTAAAGGGGGGCCTCCAAGAGAGCTGGAGGGAGCAGGTAGTGAAAGGACAAGGTGTAAAGGCTCCAAACTGGAAGAAGGCAGGTTTAGACCAGATACTGGGGAGAATTAGGAAGTGAGAGTGGTGAGGCACTCGCAGATTACCCAGAAAAGCTGTGGCTGCTGCATCCCCTGCCATTCGGGGCCAGGTTGGATGGGGCTTTGAGCAACCCAGCCTACTGGAAGGTGTCCCTGTCCATGGCATGGCAGTGGGCTTGCAGCTGGATGATCTTTAAGGTCCCTTTCAGCCTAAACCATTCTATGATTCTATTGTGGTTTTCAAAATCAGTTCTTTTGAAGCTGCTGTGGGAATGGGGTATTGTATACTCAGTAGTTTGGTTATCCTGTAAATAATTATCTTGATGACGGGTATTTGATTAATTTTTGTTACATATTGCTGACAGGTATGTTGATTCATTATTATGTAGTTGCCCTAGTTGATCTACTGTGTGGTGGTTCTATCCTGATCCCAAGTAGAGGATGGCTTAAAACCTAGTGCAAGTACTTTTACTGTTCTTGGAGCACTTCATAGTAAACAATTACAGGCTTGAACATTCTCTCTGGTATCAAATTTTTTTACTCAATTTTTTTATCTTCCAAAAATGGGAAATTATTGATTTGTTTTTCAAGACAAAAATGTTCCACTTCACTATTAGGGAAATATACAAGTAAAGAGGTACTGAAGCAAGGCAACAGAGCCTCTGGGCAGGCTGGGGATCTCTGCTGGAGATTTTTAAGAACAGGCTGGACCAACATAGGCAAATACATCTGAGCTTGCCCATCAAGGCATTTGGGCTAGGTGACCCTCTGATGTATCTTCATGCTCTCTGTGTGTCAGTATCAGCCTGTAGGATACTTCTGCTGTGTACCGTGTCTAGGTTTGACCATACACTGTGTGAAAGGCAGAGCAGGGGGAAGGGTGGAAAAGAGTTTCCTGTTATCCAACAGGTGAATATATGCTCCTGGTAACACCCATGAGGTCAGTGTCCTCCCAAAGCAGGGATGAGCCCTGAGGGAGGAGTACTGGCTGTGCTTCTGGGCTGAATGCTTCCCCAGCCAAAGAGAGCTGTCACCCCTCTGCAGCTGGACAGCAGAACCAGTGCTGAATCAGTGTTAGTTCTGTAGTGGTGTGGCAGCAGAATTTTGTCTGGAGGGAGCCTAAAGGCACAAAGGGGACAGTGGCAGACATAGGAGTTAAAGTTATTTTTTTAATCCTCATTTTCTGCAGCTGCTAACATATTTTCTAGAATAATGACACAAAGTTCTAATAATGTACAAGTTACAGCCATGCCCAGCATGAATAAGCAGGGGAAGTGGGTAAAGAAAAAGGCAACAAATACATCACCACCCCAATAAACAGAGTGGCTACACACTCCAGTAGGTGTACTCTGCTGTGAACTTATGCTTTTATTTCAAAAGCAAACAGACTTTATCAGGTTTTACTCTCTTTGCTAAAAACAGTGGCTATAGGTCAGCCAGGATCACAGTATCACATCTTTGTTTCTGCATCCAACAACATGCAGAAAGAAATGACAAATCTTGGACTTTGTTGGTCCAAGCCGCAGTTAGAATAATAGAATCATTAAGGTTGGAAAAGACCTCCAAGATCATCAAATCCCACTTTTGACTGATCACCACCAGATCAACTAAACCACAAAACTAAGTGCCACATCCAGTTGCTTTGTGAACACCTCCAGGGATGGTGATTCCACCACCTCCCTGGGCCGTCCATTCCAATGCTTTACAACTCTTTCTGTGAAGAAATTCTTCATGATGGTCAGCCTGAAGCTTAGGAAGTTCTAGAGACAGAGCACCAATAAGTGAAAAGAAAGGGACAAACAACAAATCATGAGACAGTAAAAAATAGAGGCTATACTCTTGAAGCTCTGAGGCAATGCAGAAAAAATATTAACGTTGCAGTTTATCTCATTGTGGGCAGGAAAATATTACTTTTCTCTAGTTAGAGGAAGAGACAGTGAATTTGAGAAAGAAATACAGAGTTCTGCTTTCAAAGGAAAGGCACATGTATAACTCCAAGCGGAGTAGCGAGGCAAAACCTATTTCAGAAATAATAGCACAATTCATTCCTATTTAAATTATTAAATTTTAAAATATTTAATGGCTTCAATAATAATAATGTTAACAACCGTTTGTACCAATTTTTGAAGAAGTTGAGGCACATCAAATGCCCAAGTGTTCTTTTGAATGCTCTATTTATGCCTTCAGTCCAAAATACAAAACTTGCTCTCCTTAACCCCCTGAATCTCACAATTCAGGAAGCTAAATGCTTCATACTTCCATGTGCACTGTAGGATCTCACCAGTTCTGTAAGTTGTTCATGTTTTGTTCTTTACACTTTGCAAGTAAGAAGCCAGACAGCAACAGCTACAGCTCTTTTTCCTGGCAAAGACAACAAAAACATGATATAATTATTATAACAAAATACAGTTGTCATAATAATAGTAGTAGTAATAATATATCTCCAGATGAATATATCTATTTTTAGAGATACTAATGAATCTTTATTTGCATCCCTACAGAATTTCATATGATTCCACAAGATATCCTAAATACATTCCTGAAGCATACTGTCTGTGCAAAGGCTGCCTCATGGGGATCTTTGGTGAGGAGAATTTCCACTTCCGCAGCACCCCTGTGTACATGCCAACAGTCATCCTCCGCCGCACGTCCTCCTGCGCCGGAGGGCGATACGTCTACACAGAGGATTACATCACCATCCCAGTGGGGTGTACTTGCATACCTGAGCAAGAAAAAGAGGTGGAAAGTGTAAATTCCAGCATAGATAAGCAAGAGGTGAAGTTGCTGGTAAGCCAGAACAAGCCATCATCAGAATGAAGAACATATTAGGAGTTGTGTTACAGTACTGGCCTCACTTCATCATTTCACACCTCAGGAAAATTGCACCACAGCAGCAAACATATCAGCTTACCCTCTTCTTTCTGCTTACAGTTATTTCAGCTATAAGATGGAAGGTTTTGTCCAGTCACTCAGATCATTAGAGATGGCAATTCCTATTAAGAACTTCTTTAGTTCATGTAAACTTGTTTAGCGAACTTTTTAGTTCATTGTTGCAAACTCCAAAGTAGCCTTTTTTCTTATAGCAGAACATATTACTCTTGCTTATTCACAGTAAATTTTAGAAGATGATGCAATTGTAAGACATGCTAGCAGGCTGCTGGTTGTAGATATTTTTAAGGAATCTCTTATACTCTGCTTTTAAGTACTCTTATATAAAAATGACAGCTGGCTTACATGTGACAAATCAGCAGTTAAAAGGATAATTTCTCAGGCTGGGAGTGCCTTCCTTTATATTGCATAAACTCCTAGCAGTGTTCTTGGTTGCTACATCTTTGGCTATTTATACACTACAGCAAGGAAGCGTTTGCTGAGTTAGAGTTATTAATGAAACAATAGTCTATGTGTTTGCTATTTTTAAACTTATCAAAACTTACCAAATTGCTAAGGGTACAAAAGTGTTGAGAAAAAACATGCCAGAATATTGTAAAACTTTTCTGATGTGGATTAAACCTAATTTCACAGAAAATATCAATTAGAAAAAAACACATTTCGGGTCCCAAGAATTCTGTATTCATTTCACCCATCATTAACTGCTTAACTGCTTCTCGCAGTAAAACTGTATCTGTACAGTTGAAAGGCCAAAACCTTTTTCATGTCAGGAGAGGAGATTCCTCATTAAAAAATAAGTACAGAGGATAGACTTCATCTCAAGTACACTCTAGGTGAGTGAGCAGGCTAGGTCTTCACTTCTAGGTGCTACACGAAGTCATTGCGGTGAGTCCCAGCCAATCCAAATGATTGTTACCAATTATTGTTACCTGTTTTTCCCTATGCTACATGTAACAGACAATCACCTGCAAAAGCTGCTAGTCTGCAGAAGCACCATCTTCCATCTGAGCAGCTTAGTGCTGATGGAACTTGATGGCAAGACCTAACCAGAATTTCCAGAACAAGAGACTGAATGTTGAACTCAGTCCAGTGAATGAGAATCAGGAATAACTAGGCATACTTTGCACAAACACAATTCCTTAAAGGACCATACTCGCCAAAATTGATAAACCTCTGAGTGCACAGCACTCAGATTCATCAGATTCATCAAGAATCTCAAAACTGGCCTAAACTCACAGCAGAGAAAGCCCCTACACTACACAAACACACGCTTCTTTGGAGTGTTGTTGGATGAAGAATGGAAAGACTATAAGCTATCAGAATTAACAAGTTAAATACAGAATGAAAGCCATATGACAACTCCTTGTCTTGGTGCATAGTAATTGACTGACTCAGCCTAGCATAACAGTGCTTTACAGGGCAATCTGTGTAACTTCTTACAAAGCCTAAAATATCTTTAAGAACTTCCGAAACAAATAAAAGATTTCCATCACGATGTCTGATTGAAGTTTGTAACTGTGTTTTTTGTGCAGATGCTTTTTCGTCAATTTTAGTTGTCTTTAGATCTGTGTTTCTTCAAATTGTGATGTTTCTATCTCCAGGGGATCCTCAAAGGAGAGTTCAAAGAAGGTCATAAAGTGTTTATACTACTCAGGGATCAGCTAATTGCCTAGCTGCTGCCAGCAATTAGAGGTAGTTACCTGTTCCCCGGAGAATGTAAATAGTTGCAGCAGTTACAACCACTTTTCCTTCCTCCTAATGTGGAAGAACTTCTCACCCTCTAAGCAGAGAGAAGTGGTAATCGGAGAGAGTCAAAAGGGAGGCAAAACTGGAGAGACACTGCATTAGATGATGTTTCAGCAGCCTGACATCTTAGGATTTCAGTATTACATTGTGGGGTTCTTTCTCCTCACACACACTTCAGGCAGGGTGAAGTTGGACCTTCAGACTCCATAGCATAAAAATCAGTCTTCACCATAAAAGGCAGCAAAATGACCTCGAACAACAATGTTAAATCACGCAGCACTTAACACTTAGTAAATACCCAGAGGAGCTGCCAGCTGTAACTGGCTAGGCACTGCCCTCCAGCACAACTCATCTGTCTGCCCACAAACTTTTGTTATACAAATTTTTCTGCAACAAATTATTTATCAGAGAACATGGATATATTTGCATGATGTGGAGAAAAAAACCTCACTTTTTTCTGCAACTCTCTTGTCCTGCAGGCATTAATTATGGAGTTGTTTTGAGGTTTTCAAGTAACTAGAGCATGTTCTGGGAATTCCTGGGAGTTGCAAGACAAGATCAGGTAAATGGAACTTCATCAGTTTCTCCAATCCAGAAAAACAGATGCTTTAGCTTACACAGAGCTTCAGAAATTGGACGACTAAAAGTAACAGAGAACTGCAAAACCCCAGTGGATCAATAGAGCATATATGTTGGCAACCTCCTCATCACACTGCAACAAGTGCAGAAAGCTTCCAGTGGTTACAAGCATCTTCATGTTATCTTGTTCTGAAGCCCATTTTCCTTTTTTAATTTTCACTCTCTTCTGTGTGAGATTTCTTAGCTGAGTCAGTTTGCATCCTGATCCAGCTTTCCAGTTAGGTGTCTCTTAAAATCTGTGTTTATGTTTTAGCATGAGCAACTGTTTTATAGTTCATCAGTGAACAACTGCTAACACTGGTCATCAAGAACTACTGGCTACACAAAGATTTGTTGACCTTCAGAGCATCCTTCCATCTATTCTTTCTCTCCACATTGTTCAATATGGAAAAGGTTGAGTGTTAAATGTAGTTTGCATTTGTGCAGAATTGTTTTGGGGTGTTTTGTGTTCTTTTTTAAGGAGGTCATCACATCATGGATTTATATCAGTTTCACTTCAAATGTGGTGTGACATTTTCCAGCTCTAGCCCTCTGGTTACAGCTGCTGCAGCCTTGCCTTTAACTTGCATGGGGGCAGGGAGGGCTCATTGGAGTTGCTTCAAGGCTTCACAAACTGTTGACAGAGGGCAGACATGAAATGCCTCATTGAACCAACTCCAGCCCCAATAAATGCAAACAATTCAAAGCTGGAACTATCTGGCAGCTGCAATTGATTTGAGAAAATTCTTTGTTGTGCCAGGAAAATCTTTCCCGTCAATGAGGTTGTCCCTGGAATACATTAGGAGCCACAAAAAACAGAACAATATCCTTGGTAAAGAGATTATTTTCTTCTCTGTAATATCGCTTAAGATAGATCGGAAAATTCCTATCATTCAGGAAGATTGAGAAAAGCCTGAGAGGCTAGTTTTGCTTTACTTGCCAGTCATTACTTCAAGGTGTTTTTCTGAGTAAGTGGAAATGTATAGCTGCAAGTGAACATGGAAGTGCATGAAGGGACACAAACACAAAAGCAGCAAGAGCTGAAGGGAAAAAGACTATGTCGCCCTCAGAAAGTGTAAACATCCACTAATCTCGCTGGATTTTGGGAACTGCTGTAACTATCTGGACAAGGGTGCACAAGGGAGATCTAGTCAATCCTACATGTTTTGGTGGCATAAGATACCACCTGTTTTTGGTGTATTCCCATCTAAGGAGGCTGCAGAACACAAGCAGACCCAGAGCAGCAGCACAACTCTGACATGGGCTGATGGGGGGTCTTCTCAATCCCAGCTGCCCTGTTTCCCACCTCAGCACACAGCATTGGGGCTGCTCCGTGTGGGAAACCAAGGGAGAGCGACAGAACTGACCATCAGAGAAATCTCCTAGGTGCTCTGGTCCAGGCAGGCAGAGCAGAGAGGTGGAGGCAAGTGTGTGGTACAGAGACAGACTGCTTGTGCAACATTGAGCTGAGAGCAATGACACTTCTAACAGGAAGTGCAGACCTTAATGGAAGCAGTACCTTGGACTTCATGCAACAGCATTTCTAGAAATATTTCATTTGTAACCTGGGGTGAGGCACAGGCAGCCACAGTATATTCTCTTCACCTACAGCCACTGGCCTGTGCACAAGCCCCCAGGTTTTCCCTGCCAAGTGTCCCAGTCATACTGAGAGCAGGGTGCTGACATGTCCTGCTCCTGCACAGTGCCTGTTACTGCAGGTAAGTGGCCATACCATGGGACTCTCCAGTGATAAATGCCACTAGAAAAGTAGCACGGTGGTAACACTCCACCACAGTCTGCTCCAATCCACGAGGTACCTGCAGTAAAGAAAGTCAGTCATTACTTGACACTGATGTTTTTATTCATAATCCTATTACAGAAGAAATTAGAGGATTTGTTGTCACATAATATTGCTTAAAGATACAGTGATGGCACAAAGCACAAATTTACTATGAATTTTTTGTGATTTGTACCCTTCTCAGAAACAGCTCCTGCCTTGTAATCAAGCAGGACAAAAACAGTTTACCTCCCATCACCAATGAAGGCTGTAAATGCCACTAGTCAGGCTCAGCAGCTGCCTGCACTCACCAGGCTTTTAAGAGGGAAGCTGGTGGACAATGGGCTGCTCTGTTGAGTGCATCTGCATAGATTTATATGCACCCTCAGTTTCATAACTTTTCAAAGCCATCTGACCTACATGTGAGAAGCAGTAGTTATTTTCCTGGAAATGAATTTCTTGGTACAACTGAACGGTGCACTTTTTTTCAAAGAAAGGTCTCTGATGAAATTAGCGAACTTGTTTATTTTTGCTATGGAGAGCCCAACAACACAAACAAAAATGAAACAAACAACTGAAGTAATTAATAGCAAAGCAGCAGCATAGGTGAAGCTTTGGTTTGAACAGCACATTCTAATTTAGGTGAGTGGCAGGGGAAAGTATCATCCTTTCTGGCAGTCACAGTTGAAGCCTCCATGTGGCTAAACACCAGGTTTCATGGTTTACTTCATTGTCTCCATCTGCTTGGTTTGCAAGACACTGAGGTAATAAACCTGTTTACAATTGTGACGTATAGATTTGAGACAACGTACAGTGTGTTTCAGTGCAGTTAACATTCTGGTTTGCTTTTTTTTTTAACCATCCACATAAAAGTGATGGCTAAGCCTCCTGGAAAAGAACTAAACCCAGCTGTATGTCACCTATGCACAGTCATTTTCAGGGGGAATTCTGGCTCAGCAGCAAGGAAGGATGGCTTCTGCTCTAAAAGGCAAGACTATATCAGACACGGGCTCACAGAGACTGTCAGAAGAGGCTAGTGCCTGTTCTCCCTGCATGCAGTTCCTCTGCTGCACTTCTCCCATTTAACAATTAATACCTGTTACCTGTCTGACAGAAACCAAGGGTGTGAAACAGAAAGAAACTGTTATCATGAAACTCAGGAACAGCAGCTATAAAGTGTGAGGAGGGAAAAGCCTCAGGAAGTAAGCAGATCTCCTGGAAACTGGGGAAGAGAGCTATAGTGCCTTGGATAGGTACTTATGAACCACTGCTGTGTCCAGCTTAGGCAGCACGAACTTCTGAGCACTGAGAGAGGATTATATTCCATCTAAATCTCAATTCTTTACTCCACCAGATGGGAAAATCTGTATCCAAATAGCAGAAATTCACAGAAACATGAATATTTTCTCTACCTAATAAAAAGATCTCGTCTCACAAGCTTAATTAGTTGTATTTCCACTGCAAAATAAACACTTTATTTTAGCTGATTCATTTTTTAGATGCAGAATTTCTGTGATGTCAGCCTTTTACACAATATGGCATATAAAGGCAATTATTCATGTTTTGTACAGTGTATTATAGATTATAAAATTTCTGAGTGCCTTGAAATTTATGAACCAACTTTCATCCAAAAATACACTATTAGTGTAGTTAGTCAAAATTAGTTTTAAACATTCCCAGTTACCAAAAATCTCTACTATCCCAAAGCAAAGTTTTTCTAATGTATCATCTATTTTGATTGAAATAGTCAAACCTTGTATATCAAATCAAACTCCTAACAGTGGGAGTTTGCCAATACGTTATGTTATTCCTCAGTGGCCTTGTACGATGCTTCTATTCTACTGCTCTGCTGCTGTCTGTGGAATAGGAGAAAAAGCTAAAACCGAGCAACCGGGAAAAAAAAGGACCTTTCTTGCAACTATAAACTTGGCATACCTGTAAGTCATCTTCAGTTTGATATTGAAATCTATTAAAAAGTAGGCACTATATTTAATCAGAGCCACTCTAATTCAAGATTTAAGGGACTAACATGTATGGGTCATATTACTACAGAAGCATCAAGTTCTTTTGCAATGACAACTCTGATGTCTGCAAAGCAACAATCTATGTGTTGTTACAAGCTAAAATCACTTCAAAAAGGTCACTGAAGTGTCCTCAAATGGTAAAAGCTACCAATCAGAATCCAACTCAAACAGAGAAGTTCCCATCATCCAGCCCCTCCATTGCTTGGTCCGCATTTACCTCATAGGTAAGATACAAAACACAGTAACTGCAAATGCTCACTCAATTAAAAGCAAAAGGCTATCACACTGTGGTGATTAAAGCCAGTCCAGAAAATTACTTAGAGCTGGATATTTCAGCACTGAGAAAAGTGGAGTCACTGATAAAGAACAGAAAGCAGCTTGACTGATAAAGTTGTAGATCTTCTTAGAGAATCAGTCCAGCCCAGAAGCATAGTTCACATAACACCGAAAATCATTGGCTAAATTTCGTGAGTGTTTTGGAATAAACTTGCATATCTTCACACCAAGATGCTTTGCTGCCTGTTCCTCCATGATTGCGCCTGCAGCAAAAATAATTGGTATTCAGCAAGAAAAACAGTAGCAGAATATTTGAACTTTTTTAATAGCCCCTCCCAAATGCATATATATAGAACCTGTTTTTTTTTAAGGAAGGAAGGAAGGCAGGCTTAAAGTAGCTACATTGTCAGCCTTCCTTAAGAACTGAATCTACTGGGAAATTTAAATCTAAAGGAATGGAAGGAAATGAATGTCCGAGAATTTTCATAAAAACAGGTAGAGGGTATCAGTGCCCTTTTTCCTGAAAGCAAACGAACTCAGTCTTCTTGCTACATGCCAAAGAGGTTGAATGTTAGGGAGCCAAAGGAAATGCAAACAGATTACATATACTCTTCCACTTAAATAAAACTGCATTGCAGTATTTACAGCTACACACTGAGAAATCACTTCTTGAGCAGTATTTCTCAAACTTTGTAAACTGAAGGACCACCTATCCATTTTAGGGAGAAAAATTCTGACAACCATCCTTGTGTGTGACTGCCCTGTGCAATTAAGCCCAAGAAGTAGACTTTTGATGGCCACATATTGTTTTAATTTTTTATTTACTTTGCCTGCTTCTTTGACTTTCTTCAAATTGTATGTAAATAGAGGGTTTGTCCTTTGGTTTTTGCAGAAGTTTTCTGGATGTTTTCAGACATCTCGTAATAACATTACAGTTTAAGAAGTGCCATGACTAAGACAGACATGCCTCACTTCTTAAACCAGCAAGTGCATCTTCATAAAGAAAGACCTGCAAATACAGTTCTCTAGTTTCACTGCTTTTATCACTGTTTTTTAATTTCTCCTGCTGTATTTCAGTGCCTCGGACACAAACAATACATTGCACCCATGTTTGCCATACTCAGACTTCAATCACTGCAATTATAGAGTGGTCCTTTTACAAGAAAAAAAGTATTTCTGGAATTTTGCAAGATGATCTTATAATTCTTCAGCATTTCAGTAAAATATGTAATGCCATAAGAAAAGAATTACTTTTTTAAAAGTACAGCTTAAAACCACTTGTCTTCAGTTTAAAACAAAAGCTGAGCTCGAGTATACAAATAAAAAGCTTAGGATATATATTCCTCCTTAAATTAATGATAATTTAGTATTATTGAGTTAGTATTTCTATCACATGAGTGAGTTTGTCTTTTGAGAGAGAGAAAAAAATGGTCATGGGGACCTAATTTTTATTAGTTATACCTGTGCAAAGCAGTACCTTTCCTTTTGTTAAGTATTTGATTGTCTCTGCAGTTTTCTCAAGACATTCCTCAGATAGATAGGGTGGATCTGCTACTACGATGTCAAAACTGTGTGGCAGGAGATTTTCAGGTAAGTTCAAAGGCTGGTTGTAATCATAGAAGATAAATTCTTCTCCATATACAGAAAACCTTCTGTCGTACTCAAGTATACACACTGAAAAGTCTTCACCATCCTGCTCTTTCAGTTTCTGGTACACACTCGGTGCACTAACACATGCTATCCTGAAAAAGACACAAGAACAGAATATTGATTTAAAAGGCAAACAACAGCAATAAAAACCCTACAGCAGTCCTTAGGGCTGCTTTGGGAAAATATTTTAAACATTTGTCCCCAAAATGTAAGCTATTGTCTCTCTATTCTAACAACTAATTACTTAATAACTGAATTTTAAGTATGAAAGCCATTACCTATTCTGCACAAAGACTTCCAGCTTAACTACAGAGAAAGCCTTGTTTCAGAAAAGCAAGGAAATACTTAAAATTAAAAATTACTCCTTACAGAAATAGGAAGAAAGCCTATTTTTTTTCTCTCTGTTCTATGGAAACATTGTATAAAAACAGAGAAAACAATTACAAGTTACTAATATGCTCTGGAGCTCTTTGTGTTTCTCAAAAAATAAAAATATTCATAGTAAACTTTTACAAGGCACAGCCTAAAATATTCAATTAAATGATAAATGAGAAGATCAGTATAAACTATTAACTAAATAACAGCAAAGCAATTCTGCAATATCACAGTTGAACAAAGATGAAGTACAAAGAGTAATGAATTAAACTGCATGCTCTGTCTTCATAACAGAAACAAAGTGTTTACAGAAAAGACATGTTAAATCTACAACGCAATTATTAAAACCTACTTGCCACCTTTTCCAGCTGCCAGAACTGCTTCCTTGGCCAGGCACGATGCAGTTTCGTCACTGTACCAAAACTGGCTCAATTGCTGAGAAAGGTAACACACAATTACAAACAACATCAAATCTTCTGACTGTGCCATGTACAGTGAGGTGTGTAATTCAAGAAAACCAAAACCCACAGCAACTTCCCAGTTCACAAATTGTAAAGCTGGAAAAGTGACTCTTGTCCTGACAGACTTTCTTCTTCTATAATCCAATGGTACAAAGCAGGCAGCTTACATCATGTGATTCCTGTGTCAGGAAAGCCAAGTAATACAATACACTGACAATGGTATTTCAAATACCACGTGCAGATGCACAAATGCTCTTAAACTGAGTTACTTTAGCAGAAGAGAAAAAAGGAATTTGAAAACTGACAGTACATAAGGAAACAAAGGATAAAACTACTAAATCAGAAGGGATCAGAAAAAGGAAGAGAAAGAACCCCAAAACAATCCAGAGACAAATCAAAAATCAGTCTGTCACAAATAAAAACAAGCAGCAAAACAGCCATCCACAAAAACAAAGAAATAAAACACAGAGAGAAACATGATGTGAAAGGAAAGATCGTTTCATCTTGTTACACTGTGTTTGTCTCAAACTCAAGGAGAAGTCTCTACTACCTTCACATGGCAGGCTGGAGTTAAAATTTCCAGAAGGACAGATGCTTCTGTCAGCACCTTTATTCCCCCTTCACGTATCTGCAGTTTGTACCGCCCACATATGTAGGGCAGTACAACAGACAACTATTCCCAGATTTAATTGTAAATCAAATCTCCCTACAGCATTACTGTCCATGAATAGGTATCTTGAGTGTGCCCCTTTTTAATTTAATTTCATGATCCATCCACAAAAGAAACCCAGTAAAGGCCATTCCTCTATCTGTGCTCCATTCACTGAGGTTTATAGTTTCTTACCCAGTTTTCTTCTATTGAGCCAATGGAATATTGATTAAATCCTTGGGAGGTCTTAATGCCCTCTCTCTGCTGCTGTTCCAAATAGAACTCCTGGAGAGCAGCCAACGAATGGGATGAAAGCTGGGGAATGTCATCGTCATCATCATCCATTTTCCTACATGTCAACCGGAAAAAAAAAAATTAATTAAACTAACCATTTTCAATGATGAATGCTTTTAGTAACGGTGCAATCTCCTCAGGTAAAACAACTTCCACCAACAATGTACTTAAAAATGAAAACTCACTAACAAAAGAAAACTTATTCCCCTATTTAGGTGCTCTCAAATCAGTGTCTCTCACATGTCTCCAAAGAGAATTCAGGAGCAGCAGCGACACTGTTGCCTTTCTGTACAACACAGAGTTGGCTTGTATTCTTATAGGGAAGTTGTCATTATAGTTCTTGGTTTCCTGAATACACCTTTTTTTGTATCACCTTACAGAAAAACACTCCCCTGAAAACTTGTGCGTTTTGTGTGTAAAAACCTGGACATAACTTGCATGCAAAAGACACGGTATATACTAATAGAAGAGTACAGCCGTTTTCAGAAAACTCTTGAGAGAGGTTCTGCTGTGCAGCCTCCCCGACTCCTGCTCGCCCCAGGCAGCTCTGCTGTTTGTGTCCTTCCCAGACGGGACGGTGCCACCTCGTGGAACGAAGGTGCCAGAAACGACCCAGCACGTGAAAAGTCCTGGAGAAAACTGGAAAATATCCTCTCAAGAAACCCATTTTCTCTGTACCCGATCTCAGAACTAGTGCAAGAGCAGTGAGTTTAACAGGACTTGGAAACAGGAGTGTACCCGAGAACCCTGTGTCACTTGAAAAGCGTGTAAAGATGAGACATCTCAAGAATAGCTGCTCGTGGTTTTTCATCTCCCTATTCCCTGCATTACAATGAAACCTACAGAACCAGCAGTCTCCTCCCTGCCCTTCCACTCTTCCTTCCACTCTGGCAGAGCTTTCAAGCCAAAGTTTCCTGAAACAGCTTCTCCCTACTTGCTGGAAAAAGGGTCCCTTAACGAGCCACTGTGAAATAACGCACGTAGTTATCTGCCATTCCACTGACACTGTATGCACCTGCATGGGAAAAGAGGAAAGCCCTTGGCTTCTCCAGAATAGCGTTTACTGACTTGCTGGCTTCCCAGGCCAGGCTGGCTAAACAGGGAATTGTTCAGAGCCTGAAGACCCACCTATGGCATTACACGAAAGAGGAGAATTTCCAAGCCAAGCTACCTAGTAAGACCAAAATCATAAATACCTCCACCTTTTTTCTGTTGAATAAAACATAAATGCTTTAAAAATAAATACATTATTAAATTATGTATTATCGAAAGCGTTTTTTATAAAAATGATTGCAAGTTCAGAAATATAAAACAGTTTCTATTTGCAATGCTCTAACAATATACAACACTAGGATCCATTTTAGACCCCACACAATGATTTATTTTCATTAGGGCATTTTAGGAATTTAAAATCACTCCTTAACTCACAACCTTTTTTTTTTTATTAAGTGAATGATAAATGTACTAATCTGGTTTGCTATTATGCTCTAAGCACGGACACATTTATCCTCTGACACTAAGAAACTGAAACAGATGTGAAATTGCAGTTCTTAAGTCAAAAGTTGGAATTTTCTTATTTTCTGTTCAGTGAGCCCATACAGGCATTTGCAAGGATTAAATCCATGCCCATGAAATGAAACCCTCACAGATAAAATTGCTGATGAATTATTTCCCATTGTTTCCCCAGTAGAAAAAAGTCACACTGCCATAGACATCTTTTATCTATTAATAATTTTTAGTTGATTCTTTAATAGCCTTCCTTTTGGTTTGTAAATTAAACCCTTAGGAACTAAGCAGTAATTAACTGTGAGGTTGCAAGGAGAGGTAACTCAGAACATATGGTAGAAATATTACGTACATCTATTATGAATGTCTCCAAAATTCAGTATATTTTTCTGAATGCACAAATACTGACCTAGGTCATTAGTATGAACACATTCTCATGCTCCAGAACGACAGCAGAAAACTATTAAAGTGAGTTCATGTGAACAAGACTTGTATATTCTTTCAAGTGAGACAGTTCTACTGTTTGAAAGCCTCTCTATACCCCTTCCAGAAAGTTCAATGCTCTCAAGTCCAGAAGCAACCCTGAAACTTCTGGGGGGAGGATGGGAAGAAGCACAGAAACCCACAGTGTCTCTGGCTCTCAGGGAACCTTTGTACTCTTAATTCCCAAGGCCCCTGAGGCTCCAGCTGACCCCTCTGTGCTTCCCCAGGCCCTGGGTCCCTCCACTGGCAGCCTGTGCTCTGTCCTCTTGCAGACTCTCCACAAGAGCCACACAGGAGGACAGGACTGCGTTTTAGGAATACCCTGGGATTCAGAGCATTCATAACACATCCAGTGCTGATCCAGCCATCCTAGCTACACTAAACCCTTGTATTAGCTAGCAAAGTGACAGATACTCTTCACTATTAATTCTTAATTTACATGTTGCATTTGCACCTAATTAAAAAGCAAATTGATAAAAATAACGGATCTCCAAGAACACCTCAAGAGCACTGCATAAAGTTTAGGAAAATAAGACTCACGGTGAAGTTAAAGTCCACCTAGAGGAAAGCAGGAAAAAGGGGGTGAGCTCCCACAGGTAAGGTGGAACAGGAACAGGCAGGGCTGTATTCATAAGGTAAAATGGCGTATTTGAATGCTACTGGTCTCCAAAGATCTCCATAAAAAAAGGAAAAGTTGCACCACAAGGCCTACAGTGCAGCAGGTAGGATGAAGGGAGTGGAGCTGCCTGCAGACTCCTTAGTCCCTTCCCCTCACACAGTTGAATCTTTTATTAGCTGATGAACTGCTCAGGCAAAAGTCATAACTACGGAGTGAAAGCTCCTCAAAGAAAACAAAATATAAATTAAAAGGGGTAACAGTAGCACAGGAGACTCCAAAACCTTGCCTACACGAGAATATTGTATATATTTAATGATAGTTTCCAGCTGTCACGTATGAAAAATCTAATTTTATATAGCCAAATTCTAAAACAGAGGAAAAGAATACCCTCAGTAAGAAGGAACACTATGGAAAAATTAACAGTCTTTGGTCCCCAGTACATTTGTTCCACCCATAATTATGCTCACCTAAAAACCAGTGCTCTCTGACACAGGCACAACCTCTATGCCCAAATGTAACTGAGTGCCCCTGTCCAGAGAAGTTTGGAAACCCGCAGTCACAGTCAGCTGAGACAAGAGCCCCATGTGCCCTTGCACCACTGCTCACCCTGTAAGGGCAGGACACAGAGCTCGCTCCAGAGCTCAGATCTTTCTAGAGGCACAGCACTACCCGAGAGCACAGGGTGGGCTCAACACTCCTCTCATACAGGGGAAGGCAGGAAGGAGGGGGGATAAACATTTACAAAGCCACCTCAAAAAAATATCTCACTGTAAAGCACACAGCCGCTTCTTCAGGGCTTTTACCAAGAGACTGCACCAAAGGTGACTCTCTAACATCTCTGTGCCAAAGAGGCTGTGTCACCTAACCCCTGCCTGTAAGTCAGGCTCCCTGAATGCGCACACAACCTGGAAATACCATTTGGTCAGTGTACAAGTAGGACATGCTGCTCTGCCAGTTTTCAATGCTCATTCTTTTGTGGCACCCTAAAGACGTCACTTCATTGTGATAAAATGTCCCTTAGCTGAAGGGGAAAGTCCATGGAATAGAAACACAACTGGAAAAGCCACGCTGTTCATTGCTGGGAAGGGGAGGAAGAGGACAGTGTTAGCCCCTGAGATCTTCTACCAAGAATATAACAAGAACATGTGCAACTCCAGAAAAGATCTTATTCCAGAGTTAACTTGGATCTAAAGGCAGAGAGCATGAAATGGGAGTTAAACATAGTTGCCTGTATTTTTTCCAAGCTGCCCAAGTCAGTCTTGGTGACAAGCAGCTCATCATCTATGGTGTCTGCAGCATACACCAAGACATTTGGGCAACCACGGTGTGCAACCATAACGAAAATCATCTGGAAGGGGCTGCAACCACCTGCCTGAAGGGAAACAAGTCTTGATCTGAGGGACACTACTTCTTTTCCTAAAGAAAAAAAATTCTAGCATTTGATGTGTTTTTCTGGCTGCTACCAAGCACTGATACAGTGTTTCCGAAGAATCATATATCGTTATTCTGAATCTTCTGACTGCATGGGAGTTACCAACACATACAGAATAAAAACGAACAGCCCTTGTAGTCTCTTTACCCCAGCAAAAAGCAGGGAAAATGCTGGAACTAGCAAAGGTTCAAGAAGTGTAGTGAGGCATCTGAAGACCAGAAAGGCTTTTGCACGGGAATAAGTAAGAGGAGTGAGTGACTGAGCAGGGGGACACCAGAGCCTGCAGTCACAGGTGGCTCCAACACCACGGGCACGGATGGGCTGCGGTTTTCCAAGGAAACTCCAGGAAATAAAACGCCAAGTGCAGGCTGCAAGGGCCTTGACCACGCCACAAAAGCAACAGCAACCAACCACACCAGAACACCAAACCAGCCCATCCAAAGGCGCTGGTTCGTGACGCGGGGTGTGGCTGAGCTACAGAATCCCCGCGGACTGCATTTCATAGCGCATCAAAAAACACGGCAAAGTCCGTGGGAGAGAAACTCTCAGAGAATTACTAAACACGTAGACACTGCAGTGGATTCCAAAGGTAAGGCCAGGAGGCCAAGTGGCTACTTGAAGGGCAAGGAAAGCACGGTCTATCCTAGTCCCGCTCCCATCCTTTTCCTTAAGTACGGAGGGAGCGCCGGCAGGGATCGGGACGGCCGGGACACCCCTCCACATGAACGGAAGACGGGACACAGGCAGTTTCTGGGGAAGGCCCATTCCTCCCGTCCCCTCCCCTGTGTATCGCTCTGAGGACGCCCTGCAGCCATAATGAAGCTCGGGGGGGCACGGGACTGCCGCCGGTCCGCCCGCCCGCCCCTCGTGCGGCCCCGACCGCGGGGCAGCGGGGAGTGGCGGGGGNTCACCAGGAGCTCTCTGCCCGCCCCTCGTGCCGCTCCAGGCCGCGCACACGCTTGGGCGGGGCTTGCCCGTTTTCTTATGCCGTTGCCTTCCCCCGGCGCGGCTGGGGCGGTTGCGCAGCGGGGGCGGAGGGGTGGCCTCAGGGCCGAAGCGCGGCCGGTGCTACCGCCGGCTCCGGGCGGGCTGCGGCGGCTGAGGAGCTCTGTGTCTGTTGAGCTACTTCTAGATCATCTAGTTTCACCAACCCTGCCATCGGCAGGGGCACCTTCCACCGGACCAGGCTGCTCAGAGCCCCGTCCAGCCTGGCCTTCAACACCTCCAGGGATGGGGCAGCCACGGCTTCTGTGGGCAATCTGTTCCCCTGTCCCGCCACTCGCACGGTGAAGAATTTCTTTGTAATAGCTAATTTAAATTTACGCTCTTCCCGTTGGAAGCCATTCCCTCTTGTCCTATCACTACATGCCTTTTTAAATAGTTTTTCCCAATCTTTCTTGCAGGCCCTCTTCAGGTACTCAAAAGGCGCAATTAGGTCACCTCAAAGCCTTCTCTAGTCTGAACAATCTCAGTTGCCTCACCCTTTCCTCACAGGAGAGGTGGTCCATCCTTCTAATCATCTTCATGGCCCTCCTTTGGACTCACTCTAACAGATCTATGTGCTTCCTGTGTTGGGGACCCAGACCTGGATGCGGTTTTCCAGACGGGGTCTCACACGAGCAAAGTGGAGGAGCAGAATTCAGTTCACTTTCCCTTTGGCCATAAAAACTGCTCATCTTCCCCTTTCCCATGTGCAGGCACAACACGCTTGTCTGGCACTTCTTGTAATCTCACTGCCTCTAGACAAAAACTCATCCCTGGTATTTTCATTCATTCTTTATAGTGTGATGTTTTTAGAAAGCATGATCACAACATTGTCTACCAGTCACTGACTCTCCTANGGGGGGGGGCACGGGACGGCCGCCGGTCCGCCCGCCCGCCCCTCGTGCGGCCCCGACCGCGGGGCAGCGGGGAGTGGCGGGGGCCGGCGGGCAGGAGGCTCCACGCAGTCCCTGCCCCGGCGCCCTTGGAGCCCTTGGAGCGGGGACACCGCCGCCCCTGAGGGCGGGAGCGGACGTGCACGGCGGGGGTCGCGGAGCCTCCGCACCGCCCCGATCCGCGCGCCNCGGGGGCGGAGGGGTGGCCTCAGGGCCGAAGCGCGGCCGGTGCTACCGCCGGCTCCGGGCGGGCTGCGGCGGCTGAGGAGCTCTGTGTCTGTTGAGCTACTTCTAGATCATCTAGTTTCACCAACCCTGCCATCGGCAGGGGCACCTTCCACCGGACCAGGCTGCTCAGAGCCCCGTCCAGCCTGGCCTTCAACACCTCCAGGGATGGGGCAGCCACGGCTTCTGTGGGCAATCTGTTCCCCTGTCCCGCCACTCGCACGGTGAAGAATTTCTTTGTAATAGCTAATTTAAATTTACGCTCTTCCCGTTGGAAGCCATTCCCTCTTGTCCTATCACTACATGCCTTTTTAAATAGTTTTTCCCAATCTTTCTTGCAGGCCCTCTTCAGGTACTCAAAAGGCGCAATTAGGTCACCTCAAAGCCTTCTCTAGTCTGAACAATCTCAGTTGCCTCACCCTTTCCTCACAGGAGAGGTGGTCCATCCTTCTAATCATCTTCATGGCCCTCCTTTGGACTCACTCTAACAGATCTATGTGCTTCCTGTGTTGGGGACCCAGACCTGGATGCGGTTTTCCAGACGGGGTCTCACACGAGCAAAGTGGAGGAGCAGAATTCAGTTCACTTTCCCTTTGGCCATAAAAACTGCTCATCTTCCCCTTTCCCATGTGCAGGCACAACACGCTTGTCTGGCACTTCTTGTAATCTCACTGCCTCTAGACAAAAACTCATCCCTGGTATTTTCATTCATTCTTTATAGTGTGATGTTTTTAGAAAGCATGATCACAACATTGTCTACCAGTCACTGACTCTCCTATAAACCAATTTATACAATGTTGCCCATCAGATTATTTAAAATTAACCGAAAAGCAGACACCCCTCCCAGCCTCCAGAGCTAAGAGTTGTATCACCAATGAGTTAAAAAAGAAACTTCTGTTTTACCTACAACCTCCTCAAACTTCAGCTGCTGCCATCACTTCACTGTGGCTGAACAAAGTCACTGGCTCAGCACTGAGCATCAAGGAGAGCATAACGATTTCCTTAGAAGACAAGAATAATAAATTCTGGTAGAATATTTTTCTAGCACAGCTCATGTAAGCAGCAGAGAATCAAATTTTCTTGTCACTGCATGATGTGGGGAGAGGCTGATTTTTTCTTCAGATGTCCATACTTTTAACTTCTCCCTCTTTAACATGTGCAAACAAGGTTTTCCATGACGGCTGTGGGCATTTTCATCTGGTTTAAAAGACTTCCACAGATCTGGTATTCAGGGCATTACCCCTTTTGTCTTTGAAAATTCTTGCCAAAAAAGGTCTTTATCCCATCAAAGAAGACTTGTCTTATGTGGAATGCATCCCTATCTATTCATGCCACCATCACTGCTGTAATTTAAACAAACCAACCTATTTTCCCTGCATTGCTGCATAGTGTTACTGTGTACAGCAAGAAACATGGTTTACATACTACAGAGAAGCGACACTTAAGTGACACTTAAGTAATTTTCCTAATTCGTGCATGTTTGCAAACACATGTTATGTGAAAAACATTCTGTACAGGACCAATAACAAAAGGATAAAGGAGACTGGGATGACACATACTCTCAGTCCAGATTTCCCAGAGCAGCACTCCACCCCATGACAAGTGATTCCTCCTTGCCAGAGATCACATAAGGGCACATGGCTGTGTGGGGGCTTGGTGGGTGGGCAGGCAACATTATTTAGGTTATGATACCAGATACTACTTGGCAGCAAACAGACATCTCAAGACCTTGCTTGAATCCTGTTACAAGAACAGTTCTAGAAGGAAAGCGCAGAAGCTCGAGTGACTCTGGAGGAAGGAAAACAGGTTCTCTTGCAATGCAATTTCTTTGGGATGCAAGAACAAATGAACCACAAACATGGGAACACCGGCAAAGTGCACCCTGCAATAAATTTCTTAGTAACTGGGTTTTATTGTTCCTAATCTTTTTTTTTTTTTGCAGGAATGTGTTTCTAGTTAAGTCCTCTCCCCTATCCTTTCACTGACAGAGCCATGCCACACAGCAGTGACACTCGTGTCCTTACGATGAACCTGATGACATAGTACACTGTCTCTTCACTAATGCATTTACTAGATCAGAAACTGAGTTTTTAGAAGCACAATTCTAAAATTCTAAAATTCTGGAATGCAGTAGCAACCTGTTACTCATAAGGCTTTTGTGTACTCTATTTTACTCCAATAAAGAAATTCTAAGCTTTTCAGTCCTCTTGCTGTAACACAAGCCATGCCATATGAAAAAGTCTTATCAACTTTATTTAGTATGAAAATAGATTATTAAATTTTAATCATAGAATATCTCCTGTTGCTAATAAGCCTAAAAATTTATTAGCTTCCCCCCACCCTCAAAATCTCTACGTTTTTAGGGCTGGCAAACCAACCATATGTCAATTTGGAATGCAGCCAAGCACGCAATGCTTTACAACCATAGAAGGATTATTTCTAGTTAATGTCAACAGAATCCTATTTCTGATGATGGAAAATAACAGAAGTGGAAATATTCTACTTGCAGAACAACCTGCGACACCTCACCTTTGTAAGCAGAGCTTTTCCTTTCAATACTGAGCTGTTCTACTGATGCAGAACCAAAGGTGCATTGGAGCCTCGGGGTGGGGGTGGGGTAGCTGTGCCAGCCAGGGGGATCACAGGTTCCTCAGCCCTTGGGGCACAGGGGAGGACAGACTGTCAAGTCAGCTTCCTCAAAGCTTGCAGTCACTCCATGAATTCAAGTTGAGCATGTTTTCATGCTCTAACAGTTCACAGACTCCCAGCTCTTGAGATGCAAATCTTAGAAACATGATAGTGACACACGATCCCTGTGACATCCTTCTACTTGCTAGGCTTTGTGGATCCCTTGGAAGTAATTCAGGGGCCACAAAGAGGGCTACAGTCTTCCAACTGAAACATGCTCTATGGAAGTGACCACTAGTCACTTAATACCTCCTAGTGGTACAGATATTTTAAATGGACTTAAAGCATTTAAAAAAACCCCAAACCACCTTGAAACAGAATTGACAGTATCTATACCTTTGTACATTTTCACATGTCCATCGGTTTTACCATTGCTCCTGATGTATAAAATTCTCTCAAAAATTATCCTGAGATACATGGTAACATACAACCTTTATGGAATTTTCTGACCCCCAAAGCCTTCTCATGGTTGTTTTCGATTTTTCCCCCAAAAGATGTAATCACTCTGCCATCACAAGAAGCAGGAAGGAAAAAATATAGAATATATAAAATATATTTAGCAAAACCAGTAAAATTAAAGTGGAACAGAAAATGCAGTCAAGTAAGCAAACATGTACAGCAGCAGATTTTACAGTTTTTCCTACACATACCTCTGCATTTATTTCACACACACTTCTTAAGGAGAAGGAAGAAAACAGAAATCAGATAGTGTTAAGAAAGAAAGCTTTTTCTTGAACACTAAATGGTGTTTATTACTGCTTTTTGCTTTTGAAACTCCCAATTCAGAATATATATACCTCTAAGAAAAATAAGAGAACACCTTCTTCTCTGTCCCTAAAGCAAATTACACTGTCCTCCTTTTGCGGACTAAACTGGTATCTTAAATAGTTACACTTGCAGGATCTAGACATTATCTGGCCATCTTAGGGGATGCAGGTAACAAACATTTTAACCAAGATACAAAACAGGTATCCGATTTTTCCAGCTTTCCTGAGGCTGAGTGAATTGTTTAAATACATGTGCGCTTATCAAAATCCATGTTACAGTACATTTTAACAGTAGTTTGTTAAGAAATCATGAAAGTGCATAACAGCCTAAAAGCAGGCAAAAAGTACTTCAGAAGAACAGTCTTTCCTTAAAGTGGCAGAAGAATATAAGCCTTCCCCAAAGTAGTGTTGATCTTGTGTGAGGACGTCAGTATCTTCCTAGCGTGGTGGTGGGGTTTGGGCTTTGGGTTTTTTTCTGAGTTAGAACAATCATTTGAATGAAGAAAAGACCATTAGTAGTATTGGTACAGTTCCAAAATGAAAGCAAAGGTCCTGACAACTTATTAAACCAAGCTATGAGTGAGGCTTTCAAATCACTTTGTGTTGGAGTCTAGTGATGACTTTCATTCAGTAAACACCAAACAGAGACTGGAAGCAGTTTGAATATGCCACAAATCAAAACTGCAGCATCCAAAACAATAAGTTAAAGCAAATCAAACATACATGTCTTTACAACCATGAACAATAGGCCAGACACAGAGGGGAAGAAAAAGGGAAGTACATCACACCCATAGCTTTGCTTTAACTCGCAAAGGCAACACCATTTCAGTAAAATCAAATCCAATACCAATAGATGTTAAGATGAAAACAGCTGTTCCGTAAGATTCAAATACAGATGGAAGGAAAACAAGTAATGAATTACATATCAGTCACAGTGGGCAACTTCTGTGTTCTCTTTGGAAATGCAGACTTGTCTGGAATGTCTTCCAAGATAAAGAAGGTATTATTTAATTAACAAAACTTACACTGATAGTATCACATTTAATTTCACAGAATTCCAAAATAGCACTTGCTGTTTTCCCCAGCCAATGTGTTGATGAAATGGCAGGCTTTTACTAATCCCTACGAAGATGATATGGGTTATAAGGTTAGGAGATAACACTCGTATTTTATCAATTCCTTTTTCTTCTTGCAGAGTAACTTGATTTACTTTTCTTTCTCCAGATAAGGTTGCAAGGTTTTTATTTTCTTCTCCTCCTCCTTCCCTCTTCCAATTCATGTACAACCTCCTCATTGGTCGATGGGTCAGACAACTTCCACTTGGAAGGCTGAGCTTTCCTACCTTTCTGCTTGTAAGACATGCCAAATCACTGAAGGAAAAACCCCACCACTAACTCTACCACTCACAACTGAAGCAAATGCAAGTTTTATGAAGGTAAAATTGATGGGGTTTGTGTACACTTAGACAGACAAGTGTGAATGAAGACTTTGTACGCAAACCATTCAAGTTTATTCCAAACCTTGTATTTAAGGTAAAGAAGAATAGTTCCATTTTCTACATGAAAGGCTCTTGGATATGCTGCTGTTTGTCCTACCAGCTGCTGTGAGGAATTTCCTCAAAATTACCTTAAATGTTTCCATCCTTCATCAAAATGTTCACTGAACTAAACCATGCCAATATAAATATATAACCACAGTAATTTTACTTCTGAAACCAGTAAAATTCTAGTGATACATAGAGCCAAGATGTATAGCAAGCTGTCACCACCACAGCTGTTGCGTAGTTTTACTTTCAGGATTCGTGAAGCTTTTCTTTTTTTTTTTTTTTTAAAGATGCATGGAAGTAAGAGGGGAGCAATAGAAAAGAGCTGGAGTTTATCCAAATCTAAATGTATTATAGCACATTATGAACTGCTGTCTGTGACTGAACTTTTCTGATATCCATGAAGTAACATACTGTTAGATGTCTCTTACATGGGAACAGATTGCAAGCTTGGAGAACATGTCCATGCCAGAGAGAATCAGAAACTGTTTAGATGAAATCCACACATGCACACACAAAATTAAAGACCTAGAAACCAGTATTCCTTTTGGGTAGACAAAAATCACCAATAATAATGACCTGAAAAGTCACAGTTAAAACTTTTTCCAGAAGATGGAAGAAAAGATTAATTTGTTTATATATTTATTCACAGCCATTTCTGGTAACTGCAGTCCAGTGTGAGATACTCCTGCTGTACCCCCTAATCACACTTTTTTTCTGTTGATGAACAAACTTATGCCTTAAGTGCTGATGTAAATTAAAGTTATCCCATCAACTTTTAACCTAATTACTGCACATTCACTGTAGCCAAAGAACAAAATGTGTAGCCTAAGATTTCATAACATTCCTATTTTTGTTTCTACCATAAGGAAGTATAACAAATGCTATTTCTGGGATTCAACACAGGTGAGATTTTAGAAAAATATTAAATAAGAATACACACAAATCACACATGGCCAAAACAAAATAATAAAAGTCTTTAGTGGAAAACAATTTGATCCTCCTCTTGCTTATTCATCTTAAAAACACACAACATGATCATTTCAAAATTGAAAATTCAGTTGTGATAAGGCTTGATTACATAGCCATTTCCCAAGTCTTATTGCAATGAATTGTGAAATACTTCTATGCAACTTCGTATCTTCAACTGTACAGGTAAAACAACACTTGAAATCAACTAGCACTTCAATCCCTGTGTTTTTAATATATAAACAACACAGTACTGAATTATACATTTAAAATATTTACACATTTGACCAACAGCAGCACTACCATTTATTGCCTTAAAACTGCATGTTCACTGCATGGAGGTTCCTTATTTTGCACAAAGGGAACAAATAAAAGAGGACAATTTTTTTCCCAATTATAAACACTAGAGTCGTTCATTGGGAGATTGAAATGTGCTGGGGAATGCTACTAGAAAGGTTTTTATCAATTTCAAGTATCAAGCTGTAACAGATAGGAAAAAACCACATGGGTAGTTATCTTTCTCTTGAGGTTGGAAGGGTCTACTAAATCCACTTAAGAATGGCTCACAAGCAGGACAGGGAAAAGGAAGAAAAGAGAAAACATAATCAATTTTAATTCACTGAGGAGAAGAGAAAGCCAGGGGTATCTTACTTCTCAGTTGCTAGTGCCCCAAGAAATCTCATACTGAAAAAAGAGTTTTATAAGACAGCTAAGAGCTTAAGGCTCTAGAGCAATACACACCTCATGATTTTCTTCACGATCAGTGCTAGAAAGCATTAATCTAATTTACTGGAAAAGAGGCATAATCTACTCATATTAAATGCAAATTTATGGGGCAGAGGTGGCAGTGCTGTCTCTTTAAATTTTAATTGTCAGCATTAGGCTTTGATTATATTGAGTGACCGGAACAAACATGGCAGAAATGCATGGTTTTTTTCCTTTCAGAAAAGTGTAAAAACCCAAGACCAAACCAAACAATAAACCCTACCACTACAAGCAGCACTTGTCACAAGTAGAGGCACCAAAGCCTGAATAACTAACAGCTGTTGTCTCCCTATATAGACCAGAAGTGAGGCACACGGGTGGGGAATCTCACCTTATTTAAGAAGAAGACTCTATTTCTATCAGCTGTAATTGAAATAACGACAATTTACAGCAAGCATTCCTGTACTGCACTACAACAGTCCCAGGGAACACTGCACCACTGCTGCCTCTCTTGGCCTTCATAATTATGAAAATCTGTTCTCATTACAGTAAATCTTACACCTCACAAAACTAAAATTAAAGTATATAATATTTACATAGTATCTCAGATCCTCAATGCATTTTATAGGCATAAACTAACCCTCACAACATCCCTGTGAGGTAGGTAGGTGTTAATGCTATTTTAACAACAACACAGTTCTAGCAACTTGCCAGTGACCACAGAGGATCCAGTGGAAAAATTTATTACAAAA
>VYZS01072876.1:0-17698 GCA_013400695.1 Neodrepanis coruscans
TGCTAGACCTTAGCTACCTACATCCCACAACATCTCTGTAAATGAAATGAGATCAAAGCCCTGTGCCTGCACACAAATCTTTAGTTCTTCCTGTTTGTTTCCCATGCTGTGTGTGGTGATGTACAGGCACTTTATAAAAGTATTTGATTGTATCTGTATCCCAAGGTGACTGCAAAGGGACTCCCCGTGGTCCTGTCTTGTGTTTACATCTTGTTATGCTTATATTCACTGCAGGTATCACCTCTTATGTTCCTTTTGCTACTTGCGTGGTCACTATAGTTCTCCCCTTCGCACCCCTAATCTCTGTTGAGCCTGACTATGTCCCCATCCCTCTTAAAATCTAGTTTAAATCTCTCACAATGCTAAAATCCCTTTTTCCCTTTGAGACAAGTGGATTGCATCTATTGTCAGCAGGCTCAGTGTCATATAAACCAACCCAAGACAAAAAAACCACAAATTCTGATGGTAACATCAGTTTTGAAACCAGGTATTCAACTGCATGATTTTCTTGCTTCTTGCCCCATCATTCCCTGCAACTAACAGGACAGAAAAGAACAGTTTATGCTTCATATCCCTTGACAAATCATCCCAAAGCCCTGCTTGATTTTCTGCAGCCTTTTTGTTGTGACTTCAGCCGTATACACCTGGAAAAGTAGTAGTGGCTAGTAATCAATGGGTGATACCAGGCTGGGAAGCGTCTTGCTCGTGTCTCTTATCTGAGCCCCAGGGAAGCAACACACCTCCCTACAGGTTGGATCCAGTCAGTGATCTTTAAGGTCCCTTGCAACCCCGACTCCTCTATGATTTTCTGATTCTACAATACTTTTTACACAAGGTGTAACACAGAAAAAAATTGTTGTGAAAAAATCATGTCAAAGTTGTGCTTGGTAGAACTGAAGAACAAGTACCTGACCTGATCAAGAACTGAAGTACAAGTAAAGTCTTACATATCTTTCTATCACATTTTGCAGATAATATTTGGAAATCTGTGGAATATTTGAAATATGAATTAATTGGAAATCAGACTATTTGATTACTTAGATATTTGTGAATATTTAAGAACAATTTGGGGAGATGGTTTGAAAAAATCCATTAGGAACAAATAAATTTATAATCCCATAACATATGGTATTTCTGTGAGTCCATATGAGATTTATTTGGTGAATCTAGGGTACTATCTCACAGCAAAGTTCTGGGTCATGGCAGCTATAAAATGTGTGTCTTCTGGCTAAGGCAGTATAAAAATGAAATGGTGGAGAAGGGGGAGGAGAATCTTGTCTCTGAATCATGGAGGAGAAAACCCCAAAACGTATCCAGAGAACTAGCAAGATCCTTGTAAACTTTCATGACATCCCATGAATACTTGAGTACTTCTATGATTTGGGTTTGGTTTCTTGTATGTTTTGGTTTATTTTTTTCTCTTTGATTTGCTTAGTAAAGTTATTGGATAAAGAGGAAAGTGTTAATTTAAGCTGTTAAACTGTACCAAAACAAATGCCGAAGTCCCCCTATGTGCTCTTTTTCCTAGCTATAATAAACTTGGAGCTCCCTCTGTTGAGGGTTCAAAACACATTTTTTTTCTCTTGCTAGGAAGTTTTAAAGAAAAATCAACATTCCATTAGTCCATGAAGCAAAAACAAATTAATAAAATCGGATAATTAATTTAAATAACTTAGGATGTAGAAAAAATATGGAAAGATTTCCTCCAAATTTCCTTGTTTGTCATCTCACAGAATACTGGAACTGGTTTCCAGACAGTGTGTCTCACTGTGTTTTTTTTTCTCTGACTGTTTTCATTGACTATTTATAAATGAGTTCCATAGTTGAGGTTCAGCTTGGGAATCACAAGTAATTTTTTTTTTTACTCTTCTGAAATACTATATCTCAATGACTTGAGCCCAAACACTTACCAGATATATTTTCTCATGAGTTTTCAATGATTTCCTGCTTCCAGTCATTGTGTGGAATGCTTCTCCTGTGATATTTTGGTGCTTCAAGGCCTGATTTCAGTAGGAATATGAAGAAGCATTAACAATATGTGAATACGAAAAATAGTCAAGTAGTCTTTCAATCAGGTTAATTTTGGCTTTGTTTCGAGAAAAGGGGGAAGAGAAGGCTCCAATCACCAGCTGATAAAAATAAACATTATTTTAGGCCCAAGTTATATCTGCCTCATGTCACTTAGAGGGAAGCAGTATCTGGTATGCCTGTATCTAGTCTTTGTTTTTTTTTCCTACCCTGTCAATGCCCAGAGAGTCCTAGAAAATGAGATATTATAATAGGGAATACTTGTAAATTTTGCGTGAGAAATTGCCAGTGTTTGAAAGTCCTCATAAGCTAAATATAACACAGAAAAGTCTTAAGGAAAAAGAAGGCAGTATTACACAGCTCGATAGGGAAAGGAATTTTAGGGAAAGGAGTTTTATTTCCATAGAGGAATAATGGGCTTGTTGTTGCTATTGGGCAGAGGTACAGATCAGCCTGCTCTATCTCACTCTGAGCTTTCTTGCCTGAAATAATAACACCTAGTGAGAGGATGAGTATCTCCATTTGGGTACAACACTTTGTCAGTGATTATAAAGTGTACTTCAGCATAGCAGACTCTCATTTTTCTGCCTCCGAACAGATGAATTGAAGTGTTTATTGACTGCATCTGCTTTAAATGCCTCTCTCTGGTAATAGGTATTCTTCAGTTTTCATGATGTCAACAATTCATAACACTAGCTTAAGGCTAAATCCCTTATTTCCAGCTATCCTTACTGTCATTGACCATGCTATGCTTGACCATGCTACCATTCATTAAGAATGCCTCTCCTACTCAAAAGCCTCAGTTCAGGCTTTGTTAGGAAAGCTCAGAATTTAATTGCAGCCATTAAATGCCATTCAACACTGAAACTGCATAAGCAAACACTTTCTAGAGTTCACTTTTAAAATGAAATACTGAAAAAGTTTGGATTGACTGTTTAAAGGGGACAGGATTTATCAAAAGGAGGTCCCACTGGTTTGTGTTTCTCTTCTATAAGATTTTTTAAAACAAATGTAGCACATTAATTCCTTCTCTGAAGGATGTTCTCTAAGTTATGTATCCCAAGTTAGCTTCACAAAGCTAGTGTTCACTAACTGTGCTATTAACTGTGATGCTTTCAAAGAGTAATTTCAATTTAAACTGATTTTATAGGACTCACAATTGATACCACATCTCTGCAGGATAAGCAGAGCTCAGCTATGCTGCTCTTTGATCCCAGTGTATCTTTACATCAGAAAAATGGAAATACAGTTTCCAGTAGCTGTTTCTGGCAGATACATTTGCAATATCAGATTCTTTGCTTTATTGAACTTTGATGTTTGGATATATGCAGGAAGAATTTGGCACTCTTTTGTTCCCTACATGGTCAGGAGAGATACCTGACGAAACTAATCTTCAATTTGTAATGCTTTATAGGCTCCTTTTTTGTTGTTGTTGTTTTTTAGTCTGAATATATTATTGGAAGAACATCTGTGAAGCTGATGGTTTTATGATGTTTTCCTTAGGAAGCATAGCACTTATAATTAGGATTTACATTTTTTTCTTAAATTAATTTTTAATGATGTATCTTCCATGAAAGTTTGAAATTAAAACTTTTTAGTGGGAATTTCCCACTGCTGTTAATAAATAACTCTATGAAGAAACTGGTGCACCCTGGGGAAATAAAAAATTGTCTTGGGAATAATCATGACCTTATCCCTATTTCTTTCCATAGGTCACTCTGAGGACCCTTTTGATAAGGTAGTAATATTTAAATGTTCATATCTCCAACTACTATGTTGGTGTTCAGTCCAAAGAATCTATGGGAATTGTGCTGCTGAAAGCTATCTCTTTAATTTATTCAATAATGAATAAATAAAATGGTGTTATTTAAAAAGAAAAATTCAGTGACATTTTGGAGAAAAGATTCTCCATTGTTTTCTTGCATGCTACAAGGCTATCGCTTGGATAATGGAACAATAGAAATTTACTTATGAGGTAAAAATAAGACAAAAATGTTAAATGTGGTTCTGCAAGATATTTTTAATTCAATAGAATTAATTTTAATTCTTCACAAAAAGAACATTCTGGAAGATTTCACAAGAGAATGGCATTTGGACTACTTTAGGCAAAACAGGTCAGTTTATCTAGCACTGAAACAAGAATTAGGAAATACATCAAAGTGATGTTTCTTGCTTATATCTACACTGATGCTTTTATATATTTTATGACAAAGTTAATCTTTGGACTGCTGAGAAGCCAAATTAAGATGACTGAAATTAAGACTCTTTTCTTTCTACATGTGGTACCATAAGGAAGAATATTACTGAGAGAAATATCCTGCTAACCACAGGCAGCAATTTTAGCCATGGTAATGCAAAACCATGAAGAGAATGCAATGCTTCTTGTTAGGACCACTGAGCATAGAACTCTCATTTTTCGTTTGATGTTTTGATGTGCTGCTGTAAATTTTGTGACAGAAAGCAGCTCTAAAACTTGCCGAGTGTGCTTATTGGCTAAATAAATCAGAGGTTAGTAAAATTACGACAATGGTGCAATCAAAAAAGGATGCAGAAAGAGTACAGAAGAACAACATTTATCTTTACATGCTATTGAACTTGTACAGAAAGAAAAATAAAAATGTGGTTCTGTTTCCAATTGATAAAGTAAGATGATCATACAAGTTGATACTGTTGAAATGATGGTAAACATGAGAAAAACATAAGAGCAGAATGAAGAGCCATTTACTCCCCCTGAAGCCAGAGTCACAATTTTCCATGGTGGACTGAAGAGCAGCAGAAATCACTTGGCCTTAAGACAAGAAAACTCTCAAAAAGTAATAACTCGGCTGTTCAAGCCAGCTTTCTTCATTTCCAACAACCATTGGCTTAAGCGAGCTTATTTTAAAACATGCACTGTTATCTGGAAATTAATTCTGAAATAACCATTATATTCACAATTTACCTAAACAAATTTTCTTTTAATAAAATAGTTTTTTACACTTTCATACCATGTGGAGAATAGATTCAGGTATCCTTTTCAGTGTCCACTTTTAGATTTCAGTTGTAACTATGATAATGGATACTACCAATCACTTCAATAAGTTTCAACACTTATAAAAATATTCAGATCCACGTATCGGAAGATTTACTGAAAACTAAAGTGTAGCATATACAGATCAGGAATGGAACACATGGCAGTAAGCAACATCCTTTATTTTTCTGATCTTTGACATCATTGTTTTTGACCATATCACTTTCCTCCAAGCCTTGCAGATTCACACATAAAAGATAAATTTGTATGGCTGAAAAGAATCTCTTGGGATTTAGGATGTCATCGTTTCTTACTGTACTTATCGCCACAGGCTTTTGGTTTGCCAGGACACCAGCCATGGCTGTTGCTCTCCCCCAGACAGAATTATTTAAATTTGATGGTCTTTATACTAACACTACAGAATTTCCTATTTATATTATTTAGAAGGAAATGTGACAATTCTAAAGAAAACAAAATTTCATCCACTGGAGATTTATTTCTTTCTCTAATAAAATATGCTAGGATGGCATAAGGTTGATACCAGATTTTATCATCAATGAGCAAGTGTGTATGCTATGCACACACACACATGTATATACAAATATATCCTGTGGTGGTATCTGGGGATTAGTCAGTGTTCCTTCTGACTGTTCACATTAACAGCATAAACCATGATACTGATTTGTCTTGGAGCGAATTACTGCAAAATCTCTCAGAAAGGCTCTTATTTGAACACCCTCTTTCAAATAATGTTGTACAAGTGAAATCTTTTTGGAAAACATTAAAAAATAAAACTCTTAAATGCTTTCCATGTAAATGTTTGCATTAATTATAGAGAGCCATCCGCTTCTTTTCCGTTGAGCTGACTTTCTAGTGGGATTGCTCCATAAAGTAAGTCAGTCCCTACACCATAATTACAAGGCCAAGTCTTTTGTTTCTCCTTTTTGAACAGTTTCATGTAGTCAACAGTAGGGGAACAAAGGAGAAGAAAAAAAAAGTGGAGAGATTTTTGTAATTTGACATGGATAAAGATCCAGTGTTAGGGATCAGCTACAGAAACGCCCATTTTAGAATGTGTAAAAAATAGGATGAGCAAAAAAACAAAAGGGACAATTTAAATGATAAATTATATTTCATATTTATAATAAATTATCATAAATGTAAAATTTATCATAAATTTATCATTTATATGCACTGTTTCTATAAATTTCATTACTTTTTAAGGATTCAGAGATGGTGCAGTAGCACACCTGAACAGACCAGGAAAAGAAATCTCTGGAAGTGCTACATTTTAGAGGAGTTCTTTGTTATTTCTGGAGGACGGAACATGGTGTATAGGAAAGCTACTGTATCAGAAGGTATCTACATTGTTATAAAAATTAAATATTTAATTTTTGAAACTAAAAATAGAGTTAGATCTTGTATTACTTCCAGGAACTGCATAGAAGTTTGATTTAAACGACCAAGTTAGCATCACAGAAAACTTCTAAGGGAAAAAGGGGTATACTCCAGTACCCTAAGTATTCACACAATTAGTTTTCAGAGNCCTGCCTTTCATTTATATATACATTGCTTTCCAATATATTTTCCAAAGTATTTAGTTTCTTTTTTTTTGCTTTTTAATATTTAATGTCCTATAGTTTCCTTACCTTATCTTTTTTCTTTCACCTTTGTAACTATAGCCTGTGTACTTGGAATGTTCCTCAGTTCTTTAGACTTACAAGATATAAGCTTGCACATGACATGCACATATGAGTGTGTAATCAATTTTTGCTTGTAACTACAAATGTTATTCCTATAATTTAACTTTATTTTGCTCTCCAAATGTATCTTTCTTTTGGTAGATGCTTCCAGGAAAAATGGTATTGCAAGGATGTAAGGGAGATTTTTGCAAAGATATGCAGATAACTTGATTGAAAATAGAAGTTAACCTCCTTTCTGATCTTGTCAGCACTACCTATGGTATCAATACAGCCAAATTCTTTCAGATGTACCCAGATCAATCCTAGCCCTGCCAGTGGGTATCCCCTTGCCTATTTGACTGCTGGAGCCTAGTGCTGTTAGCATGTTTACATAGCCCATCACATAACGAAACTCCTGGATCATGGTGGTATGCAGTTTCTAAATCACATTTTCTTCTAACTGGATTATTTTCATCACTCTTGGTTGTGATTTCTGGTTTTAGAAGCTTCTGTTTCAAAAAAAATTAAAAAAAAAGGTGGAGTAGCCCTTACCAGCAAGCCATGGTCTGCTTCCACCCCACCTAGCAACTGGAAAGTCTGCATCCATGTTATTGTCATGTTACCTCTGTTGCATCTCTCTCCCTCCAGGCCTGTAAGGGAGGCTACAGCAATACACTTCATAGGCTACTTCAAGTCCTGTCTTACTTTTTCTCAGAATAAATCCATCTCTGTGTATAAAATATTCTAGCTGCTAAGCTAAGAGAGTTGCACAAGCACGGAGTTAGTATGAACAATCCCCTGTAAAGGAGGGAAGAACAGTATTTTAAAGCTGTTCTCTGAATTTTTTTATTTTTATCACTTATGCTTGGATCTGTTTACACTGAAAGAAGTACCCCATGGCACAAGTAACTCAGATGAATAATTAACTGATTTATCTGAAATAAATATAAGGCTCTCCAGGCAGTTGCAGCATGCTTCCTCTTCTTAATGCCTTTCCCAAAATCTGCATCTCAGACAAAGCATCAGCATAAAACCAACAAGTGCTCCATATTCAAACAAACAGCTGTTGCAGGGAGATGTAACCAAGCAGTTTCCCACCACCATACTTGGGCACTGTTTTGCACTTTTTTTCTCTCCATTACTGACAGAAGAACAGAAAGAATGAAAGACAGAAAAAAGTTCAACCATCCAAGCCATATTGCTTGTTTACCTCAGGTTCTCATCTGCTGCTCTTTTCTGTGAACAAAAGTTCCTTTTTTGCAGCATAAACACTTTCCTCATTGTGACTCCTTTCCTGAAGAACAATTAATCAGCACTAAGATAAACTGATTTTTCCTGCTGCATGCCACCAGGGTGGTCTCCCTTTAAAGTCCAGGGAGGAGGTCCAGATACACAATGTTTGTAGCAATAGGGATTATTGTCTTTATTTGTGTACATTTGTAACAGGCACTTTACAGAGAGTATATTAGGACTTTTTTTGAGAGTGGAGGGAAATAAAAAAAGGGATGTCAGAGCCATATAACTTTTAAATGAGCAGTGAAAAACTTTATGTAACCATTCTTGATGCTAGTTGTGAAGCTAGATTAGTTCTCCAAGGTTTATTCCGTTTCCCAACATTTTACTTAGAACATAAATATACTGTATATTGGTTTTAAGTATTTTTTCCCTTTTCCTTTGAATTTTTCTGTGAGCCATCAGCAAACAGGAAATGGATTTCTAATCTTTCTTTCCTCTAAATTTTACTTTTACCTGATTTCTCACAGAATGTAGTTCTGCATGTCTTGGAGGGTGATCGTCTTGCAACCTCCTAAGCTTACACCACCGGTTGATCTTTAACAAGGTGCGTTTCCTTTGCTTCTCACTCTCCTCACAATAGATAGATGATTTGTTCTTGCTGTTGCTTATCATGCTTATATTATTATATTGTTATGTGCTAGTATTACTATATTATTATGAATGTTTAGCACTGGTGTAAATTTGCCCTAGTAAAAAGAGAATCCTATTTCCAATATCCAGAATTTTGTTCAATTTTAAAATGCCAAGAAATTCTACTTTACTATTTTCTTGTCAATTGAAAAGCAAATGTCTTCAGAATAAACAAGTAGCTGATCACCATTAGTATTTTGTAATAAATATTTCTTTTTCAGACTACTTTTCTTCTGCTTCTGCTTTAGATTTAGTTATATTTTTGCTTTACCTCCTTACCTGAGGACATTAGCACTAAATGTAAAATGCATGGTACCAGTACCACAATCCTTAATATATTCATGTTTCACTGGAAAAAAGAACAGTCAGTTTTATTTACTTTATTCCTAAATAGATCTGTTTAGGTATGTAATAACCAAGTCCTACTTAATGGAAAATAACCTGCCACTACTTACAGTGGCCAGTGGATGTCAGTGTTACAATGCAAAGAGAACCAAAAATAGCCACAGATTATTTTGAATAGTGGGATGAATAATTTAAAGCTAAAAGAAAAAAAAGCCCCTTCTTTCTTAATAAGACATTATTGATGTGAATTGTTACAGTTGGGGACCAGAAAAGAATCTAGGCAATTAACCTATTCCACCTGTTGGTTGGGATGGGATTAATTGCTCTGGCTGTTAGATATAAGGCTGTGGCTGAGGGAGCAGGTCTATCAATCTTCTTTTTATAGTTCCATCATCATAATGTGACTGGAAGCATTTTTGTCATATGCATCTAATCACACGATGGGAACATCTTTTAGTCAGAAGATACATTTACAGTTGAAAAATATGCATTGGATGTTATTATAAACTATTCTACATAAATACCAGGCAATGAATTAGTTTCTTAGGGTGCAGTGCACTAAAAAGTAGAATCAGTATAGAGAAAAGGTAGAATCAGTATGGAGTACCAGGCTCACATAATAATCCTTGACATATTTTTTGCTGCCTTTTGTCAATAAAGTCCTAATCACAAAATTTATGGCTTTTATTGTTCATTACAACACCAGTTAATGCAAGAAGAGTGCCAGTAAAACCTCAACTCTGGACATGAGGAGAGCAGATGTCAGGCTGTTCAGGGTAAGCAAGGTCTCCTAGGAAAATATTCTTGCAGGTGCTGGCGTCCATCAGTTCTAGTCACTTTTCAAAAATCACCTTATAAGGGCACAAGAGCATCAATTCCCAAATGTTGGAAGTCAAGCAGTCAAAGCAGAAGGCTGGCTTGGCTGAGCAGGGATCTTCTCTTCAAGATGAGGCAAAAAAGCTGCCTAGTGGAAGCAAGGTTAAGTGACACGGGAAGAATTCAGAGGTGCTGCTTGATTCTGCAGGGAGAAAATTCATGTGGCAAAAGCTCAACTGGATTTGAAGCTGTCCAGAAATGTGGGGGACTATAAGTTCTTGAGTTATGAGGTTGCTAAGGGTTTTTACTTTAAAAATATACAAGGCTCCAAGAACAACCACCCTCTAGACATATTGGAAGAGCATTCAGTTCTTTTAACATCTTAAGAGAGACTGCAAAGGAGAAAAGGTGCACACATTTTCTGAGAAGTTACTTTTACTGTAAACTTTAGAAAATAAGAGATCTTGGCAAAAATTTAAAGGGTAATGTGTCAAAAACACATTCACAGTTTATCACAAAAACAGTTCACAGTTTATTTGATCTGAGGCTAAATTGATGGATCAGAGAATTTATTTACAGCTCTTGGTGCATGCCTGTTAGAATACATGCACACTCAAATTGTTCTCTCAAGATTTTTATAGAGGTTTAGAATTACATATTCACTTAAGCTTTTATATACTCATGTAAAGGTGCCTCTCGGTCACATGAGAACAGCCTTGAATGTTTACATTCTCTTTGTTAGCTGCAATATACAGCTGTCCTCCCTTCCTGCAATATACAATTCTTCATCTTCAAACATTTGGTCCCATACACCCTACACATTCCTGCCAGGCCATCTGGTTGCAACTCCCTACATTTTTTTATCTTTATCTCCAAACATTGGTTATCTTGTTACACATTCTTTCTTGCCTATGTACAACAGGTAATCCTTCATCTGAAGCAAAATTACATCCATATTATATTATTTTCTACACATAAACCAAAATAAAGCATTCCATGAAGCACTGATGTAGCACATGCTAATGCATAGAATTTAGCAAAATCCCAAGTTGCAAGGAAGGAGATTAGGAGAAAAGGAGAAATAAAGAAAAAGAGAAATACATCTACCACCCTTAGTTCCAGTGTAGGTTCAGCTATAGATGTTTAGAAGATGGCAGGGTTCAAATGGCATGGAGAGCACATGTTACTGCTTTCATTTGTTTTGGCTCCTCTGTGGGCACAGCTCCCATTGTCAGGTGGGATTTCCAGTGTGCCAGCCAATCTGAGGCTGGGTTAGGGGCTCTGGGTCATGATGTGGGCAGTGCTTCTGGTGTCCAGTGACTCACAGCTGCTCTGGGGTTGGTCCGAGCCAATAATTAATAGAATAATCCAGTGTCTCACAGGGACAAGAAAAAGGAGTTGTCTCAAATACATTAATGGCAATAGGCAGCATAGAAATATCATCGGCCCATTACAGAATGAGGATGGTCACCTCAGAAACAGGGACAGAGACAAGGCAGAGGTGTTGAACACTTTCTTTGCTTCTGCCTTCAACATGGAGGATGGACCAAGGGGGTCACTGGTCCTTCAGCTGGAGGACCATGACTGCGAGAATGATCAACTCCCAGTCAACCCTGAAATTGTGCTGGATCTGCTGCTCCAGCTGGATCCCTACAAATCTATGAGACCTGATGGGATTCATCCAAGAATCCTCAAAGAGTTGCTGATGTCATCACAAAACCACTCTTGACGATTTTTGAGCAGTCTTGGGAATATGAAGAGGTCCCAGTTGACTGGAAGCTGGTTGAATGTCATCATTTGTAAGACGGTCGGCAAGGAGGACTCAGGAAACTACAGACCAGTTAGTCTCACTGCAGTGAGACTTCACTTCAGTGCATGGTAAAGTTATGGAGATTATTCTGGGAAGTATTAGAAAAACATCTTAAAGAAAATGCAGTCATTGGTCACAGGCAGCACAGCTTCATGAGAGGGAAGTCCTGCTTGTCAAACCTGATTTCCTTATATGACAAGGTAACCCACCTGGCTAACCAAGGGAAGCCAGCTGATGTGACCTTTTTGATTTCAGTAAAGCTTTTGATACTGTCTTTCACAGGGTCCTTCTGGACAAAATGTCCAGCATAAAGCTGGATAAACACATCATGCATTGGGTGAGCAATTGGATCACAGGTTGAGCACAGCAGTGACAGTGACTCGGCTGACATCAGACTAGTGACCTGTCACTAGTGGGGTTCTGCAGGGCTCCATCTTATGCCCTGTGCTTTTCATATCTTCATAAATGACTTGGATGCAGGACTGGAAGAGATACTGTGCAAGTTTGCAGATGACGCAAAACTGTGATGAGCAGCTCACTCCCCTAAAGGCAGAGAGGCTCTGCAGAGAGACCTTGACAAATTAGAGGACTGGGCAATCACAACATGTGAAGTTCAACAAGGGAAAGTGTTGGATTCTGCATCTGAGATGGGGCAACTCTGGATGTATGTAGAGTGGGGAATGAGATGCTGGATAGTAGTGCCATGGAAAGTGACATGGGGGTCCTGGTTGACAGCAAGCTGAATATGAGTCCGCAGTGCCCTGGCAGCCAGGAGGGCCAACTGTGTCCAGGGGGCATCAGGCAAAGCATCACCAGCTAATTGAGGGAGAGGATTGTCCCGCTCTAGTCTGCACTGGTGTGGCTTCACCTTGAATATTGTGTCAGTTTTGATCACTGCAATATAAGAAAGATATTGAGCTATTGGAGAGTGTCCAAAGGAGGGCAATGAATATGGTGAAGGGCCCTGACGGGAAGCTGTATGAGGAGCGGCTGAGGTTGCTTGGTCTGTTCAGCCTGGAGAAGAGGAAACTTGAGGGGAGACCTCATTGCTGTTACAACTTCCTTATGAGAGGCAGTGGAAGAGTAGACACTGATCTCTTCTCTGCAGAGACCAGTAACAGGACCTGAGGGAATGGCCTGAAGTTGTGTCAGGGAAAGTTTAGGTTGGATATTAGAAAGGGATTCTTCATCCCGAGGATGGTTGGGCACTGGAACAAGGTCCCCAGGGAAGTGGTCACAGCACCAAGCCTGACAGAGTTCAAGAAGTGTTTGTATTATACTCTCAGGCACACAATGTGACTCTTGGGGATGGTCCTGAGCAGGGTTAGGAGCTGGAATTGGTGATCCTTGTGGGTCCCTCCCCTCTCAGCATATTCTGGGATTCCATAATATAAACAGAATAATTGCTTGGAGGGGTGACAAATCTCTCATACATACACGATTTTATTTATATATCTCTGTGTACTTATATATGTATTTTAAAAGTATTGTTTTGTCTGAAGCAGCACTACATGACACAAAAATGTTATACTTGAACATGAAGGACTGGAAAAGTGGTCAGAAAAATTTTCTAAGACAATTAATGGCATAAACAGGGAGTTTTCAGTAGCATTACAGAACGGTTGGGGTGGGAACAGACCTCTGGAGATTACCTGGTACAATCCCTTGCTAAACCAGGTTCACCTAGAGCAGGTAGCGCAGGATCACATTGAGGCAGATTTTGAGTATCTCCAGAGAAGGAGACTCCACAACTTCTCTGGGTAGACTGTTCCAATGCTCTATCACCCTCACAGTAAGATGGTTTTTTTCATATTTAGATGGAACCTCTTGTACTTGAGTTTGGGTGATTTGCCTCTTGTCCTGCTACTAGGCACGACTGAAAAGAGTCTGGCCCCATTCTCTTGACACCTGCCCTTAATGCACCTTGTATGCATTGATAAGATTCCTTCTTGTCCACCTCTTTCCCAGTCTGAACAGGTCCATGGTGGGCTCATGGTTAAACTGTTGTTTTCATTTGGGACAACAACATGTGCTACTTCTCTTAAAATGTTAAAAGTTTGGAAAGAAGCATCTATTTTCCCTGTTTCTCTGTTGAAGTTGGATGGCATTTGAAAGTCTCTCTTTTTCAGAGTGGACCCTTGCAGCAAACTAGTCCCCTTAACCAATACACAGGAGACTGACGGCATGCCATTCCTACTTTACATTCTACATAAAGTCTGTAGATTATATATACACATATAGATAGTACCCGTATTTCTTAATGCATTCCTTCTCTTTCTCATGTGTCATGAAAAGAGGGTGGTTTTGCCTGACCCTTCAGAAGAGGAGATTCTCTCAATCCTTAATTTATTTGACTGTCAGAGTCCTCAGGAAATTGAAACTCTTTAATGCCCGGCCATTCTGGCAGCATCCCTTTGGCTAAGGGACCTTCACCAGCAGGTTCACCAATCAGAAGGCATGTTCAGTTTTCCCTTTTAGGGGATGCCTGAGCCAACAGAGAAGGGGACCCCTCAGTGGGCCTTTCCAATGTGTTATTTCACTGTCAACTGTTAGCACCTTTATAATGGAATCATTATAGTACTAATGAAAAAACATCCTCTATTAAGACAAATTGTGACAAGTGACAGTTTGGGACAGTTGAGGATAACTTCTGTCTACATTTGAACCATGTAGTGACAATGTAAGACAAAGCATAAGTACAAACTCTAAAGCAAACAATCTATTATAAATATTATAAAGCCAAAGCAATTTCTAATCTCTAAAGCAAGCAATTAGCACACATAAGTTACAGCTTATCCATATATGTTCTGGAAAAGAGAGATTCAGCCTGTCGACTGCCCCGGAAGTGGTGGTGGACAAAATTCTCTCGATTTCTTCCTATTCCTAATCTCTTTACATTACTATTTCTTTCATTTTTAGGTAGGGGGTGTGGGGGGTGTGTGGTGTGTGTGTGGGGGTGTTGAATACTACAGTCAGGAAACTAATTTTGGGGTAGTGTGACAGGTGTCTATTGTTTCCCGATGGATAGCTTGCACAGCTCAAAGGGGTCACCACATTTCCATCCTGTACCTGATTTACTGGTCAGCCTGTGATGCCTTCATACCACCCCATTCTTCAGTGTACAGGTGCTTATTAGTGTTTATGGAACCTTGGTGGGACAGCGTGACCTTTATGTTATCCCGCAAATGGCAGCTGGAGTCTCTTTTTGCTACAAGGAAATGGCAGCAGGTCCTTCCTCTGTCAATCTTACTCTCTTTTAACTCCAGTCTCTATCTCTACTCCACATCACACTACAGCGAAATAAAAGTAAATCATACTTCTTTCATAGATGCCCCACAGAAAAGTGTGAGAGGAAGGGAGGCAAAACAAATTCTTTGCTTACTCTTGGCTTTATTTAAAGAATATTCTCTTAAAAATGCTCTGTGCCCTCCCATCTTCCTCTAAAAGCTAAAAGAAAAATATCATTCTTCTCTCAGGAAAAAAAATAAAATCATTTGCACTGATATTTGCACTCCTTCACAACTTCTTCAATTTCCATTTAACAGAAGAGGAAAAAAACCACAATATTAGGCGAGAAATGCCCTCTTTAGAGATTAAAGTTCTCATTTCACTGAAATAGCTTAGAAAATTATACCTAAAAATATATGAAGCTGACTGAATTTTTGTATTGTTTCTGTGGCCACACACAACTTGGTTTTTTTAAATATATGACATCTTCTAAATGCAAAAATTCAGAATAAGCAAATTAGAGAAATACAACATTACATAGAAGTGACAAGAATTTAAATTGAAAAAGGAGGAAGAGAAGAAAAAAAAAATCTGTTTTTTGGTTAACCCTGATTTACATTTACCATTTAAAAGGAGGCTGGCTTTGCTCAGCCTCGCAAAGGAAGTTTTAGAATTCAAACCTTAGCACGGGGAGAATCCTCAACCCTTATATTTTATTTTTCTGTCAGAGCCTCAGGAAATTGAAACTTTTTTTTGATCCAACCAGTCTGGCAGCATTTCATACACAAGAAACCTTCACTGCACATTCATGGATTGAAAGGTGTGTTCAGTACTCCCTTAAGAAAAGATTTTCACCAACAGAAGCAGGGAATTCCTCAGCAGGTTTGTCTGAAGTATTATTCTGTTGTCAATGAAACTGTTAGTATCTTTCATTAAGGATTTACTCTAAGCCAGTTACAGAATAACACTTTCTATTAAAACAAATCTGTGACAATTCGCGGAAAATCAGAAATAAATCTACTACTACTAAAACACAGTTAAAAACCACATAAAAAAAGACATAGATAGAAGTTCTTAAAGCAAAACAGTATGGTAAGAATATTACTAAGAAGCAAAGGGTTAGTTCCAAAAGAAGCAGTTAACATGCATAAATTAGTTATCTCACCCCAGCATCCCAGCATGAGAGGTGGGGAACAGGAGTCACTCATCAGCCACCCCTTTGGTTTTGATGGAAAGGTTTCTTCTCCCCAAATCGTCTTAACTTCTAACTCTTTATATACTATTTATTTAGGGTTATTTTTAGAAGACTTATGAGTTTTGTATTATTTATGTCAATATAATTAGTTGGGAATAGGATGACAGGAGTTCATTGACAGATAGCTGGTAGGGTTAAAAGTTATCAAAGTTTTATCCAGGCCTGTGTTTATTGGAGCATGCTTTATTACTTTCACAATTTCCCAGACTTTCCCGAATACTAGGCGCTTGCTATTTTTTTTTTTTTAAATCCCACATTACTGCATTTGGATGCTATGTTAAGGACACTATTAGAGAACAATTTTATAAAAAAAATCTGCAATATTCCTATTTCTTATTTTCTTGTTGTGTAACAGTATAGTTCTTCACAGATCAGAATATAGGACAATAGGCCTGACAGCACCATGCTAATTTCACTGCAAAACGTACTCCATAGCATTAGTGACATAAGGAATGATTCTTGTGAGAATTTACTCCATATAGCAAGTTGTGTGGTGGTGGAATGCAGATGTCTGTGGGATGGGATAACCTTACCTCATTGTTTCTTTGACAACAATGGACTACTGATGTTTCAGTTGATGCATGGTAAATATGTGTGCAGGCTTGCAGCTCATGTTTGGCATGAATCCGTAAAATATAATTGTCAGAGAAAATATATTCCATATTTCTAATGGACAGCTGGAATGAGGGCATTGTACCCAGCATGGGGATTTTCAGTCATGAAGAAATCTTGTCATATAACACGAAATAGGACCAAAGCTGGATGTGAATATGATGCTGAAAACAGGTGTTTTTGTGAAAATGCTAGTTAAAACACCCTGTTATGATTTCATTGAGGAGCTGCAATGAGGAAATAGCCATCTTTAAAGTAATTCTCAGTTCCTTTCATTTTTGAAGATGGTAGGCTGGCTGACATGGAATGCAGTGAGCTAAATCTAAAATTACCATATCTGAACTTCAGTGTTTTACACAAGTTGGAAAGGAAAAGTCTGACATTGTTATGCAGCGACATTACATCCCTGCACTAGATGCTGCCATAAAGACTGGCTACTTTTTTTGTTGAACCAGTTTGATTGTATTACTGTAATCCTAGTCCTTCAGCTGCGGACTTGGATTTTGATGTTTTGAGTTCTGTGAAGAAACATATAGCAGGAAAATTTGTCTTTCCTGAACGAACTTGTCGTAGGGCAAAAAACTGAAAATAAAAATGGTCTTTGTTCCTCCTGCCGCGTGGCGGCTTCGCCCTGCGCCGGTGGCAGGGTGGGGGGTGGACGACCCTTTCCCCCCGCCCGCATGAACCGGGGGCCGCTCGCCACCGGCTCCTCCGTGCCCTCCAGCCCCAGCAGCAGGAGCTGGTCCAGGGCGAACCTCGGTGCGGCGCGGCAGCCCTACGGCGGGGACTGGTTTTCCCCCGGTGGCAGGGGAAGCGGTGGCGCGGTGACAGCCACGGCGGCAGCAGCGGTGCCAGCCCCTTGCCCGCGACCCTGCCCCAGGCGCCCCGTGTCCAGTGCGGGCGTCTGCCCGCATGGGGGCGCAGGTGGGGCGCTGCTCGGGCGGTGGCACCGCAGCGGCACAAGCACGGCTCGGGGCGGTGCGGCA
>VYZS01072876.1:18185-42287 GCA_013400695.1 Neodrepanis coruscans
TCATCCCAACACGGGCCCTGGGAAACTTAATTTGTCTGTCTTGTTGCACTTTATTTGTCGGGTTTTGTGTGTGCACGAAATAAACTGTGATATTTGTGTGTTTTCTTCATTTTGGGGTGTGTCTGTGGCTTCTCTCGGAATCTCTTGTCCAAAATCGCTAAATTTGTGGTAAAACCACGACAGAACTGTACAAATTAATTTCACTTATCCCTTATTAGGAAGTGTCAAGCTCACATACTCTTGCCACACATTTTCCATCTTGGTATGTGTAGAAAGCATGGAAATAGCCTAATGACATAAAGAGAGGGGTTTTCTTGCTGCTCCTTTTAGAGTTTTTTTTTAATTGTTGTTGGTTTTTTTTTTGCACGAGAGGGGGGTAAAAATGTAGCTGGTAAAAAGAGTAGATATGTGGCCGAAGAAATACAAATAGTAAGAACAAATAGTAAGAGTTTCTACACAGAACTAGCTTGAAAGTGATGAAAGACTTGGTTGTCAGAACTGCACTAATTAAAAAATGAGCTGATGACCCAGAAGACAATAGCAAATCTAGGAAGAAATGCCTAAATGGTACCTTTTTTTTGTTTTAAACTGTAAATTTAGACTACAGAGCTAAGGACTATGTTAATGTTTTGTTTGTAAATGTATCTATCACTGTCCCTCTTGAAGCTCCTTGAGCTAAGAACATGGTACTAAAGAAATGATGCACACATTTGCAGAATACATCTATGCATGAAAACATGAATTAGATGATGGATAGCTTCAATATTGATATTGTTTTTTTCAGTATAGCTGATTATTTTCTTTTATAATTGACAAATTAGCCTCCTAATCAGAAACAGAATTATATTGCTGCAGTTTGGTAGCTGATACTGCAGAGTTGGATTAAGAATAATCTTTCCTGCTGTTTGTTTCAGATAAAATGGGAAACAAGAAAACTGAAATGTATAATGGAAAAGAAAAATATAACAACATAGAGGTTTGGCTAACAGGAAAATTTGTATAGGCATGTAAATCAGATGCTGGGATTATAACTCTGGTTTTCCCACTTCATCTGTCTCTTGACATTAGTGCTTTCTTTATAAACTTTTGCATTACTATTGAAGGGTTTTTTAGTAACAGATATTTCATCCATCTTTTCACTTCTGTACAGGTCAGTTCCCAAGGCTGTTGTGTATACCTGGCACAAGAATGAGGAACTCCTCAATGTTCTAGTTTGGCATTTGACCCAAATATTTTACAACAAAATTGAGCTTCTTTGCTGAGGAAAATGAAATGTTACTAAATATATCTTTCTGTTTCTCATGCTAGCTGGATAACTTAATGCCAAAACTGCAAAAGTAACTCTATTCAGGGAAATTATAAGGATGCAAACATGAATCTATACAACACAAGCTTAAAAGTAAGCATGCAATTGCAGTGAGCTACAGATACGAGTTCCAAACACTTTATATAAATCAGAAAACACAGTCAGTTCCATGGATATAAGAAAATTCTATCTATACTGAGAGAAAATGTCACTTAAATTACCATAGAAATGAAAAATTAAAATATGGAAATCAGTAAGATTTCAAGAGTTAGTATCTTAGCAACACAAAGTAAAACCTTTATAGAAATGTCCAGTTTTTTAATTCATCTACTCACACTTTAGCATGCTTCATAATCTGCTCTCTAGACCTTCTCCATAGAGACTAACAGCTTCATGAGAGGAAACGAAGGGTATTCTCAATGTGCTAGTGTCTATGGCAAAATTTGCACTGTTTTCAGTAAAATCAGAATATTTGAAAACAATTTTACTGCAAATATTGAACAAGGTGAATTTTGCATTGCAGAGCTTTAAACAGTACAGAACTGCCCTTCTTAAAAGAGCAGGACTCAACAATTCTGTAAACCTTGATTGTTATATTAAAATTGATACAAAATAAATAATTGTGGGTACTGCTGTAAACATTTGATGTACTTAGGCATTTTAACATAAGCAATCACCTGATCTCAAAAATCTTCTTGCTAATTGATTGGAAATTGTACTTTGCAAGAATTTTAGAAACTGGTATGTTTGAGAAGGGACATTTAATATCATCTTGCTATTTTGCACTTTGACAAGCTTCATAAGCATATATTCATCAAAATCCTTCACTGCAGATATGAAAATATTAACTTAATTCTACAGTTTACTTTAATAAAAGCCTAAAATTGTGTGCCTACCTCCTGCTTTGAATTAATCTGGTTCCAACTCCCTTGCACGTGCTTTTTATTGCATTGTTTATTATAAGTATTGTAGGTTCAACCTCCTGTTATGAAGCTTTACCACTGCTATCACCAGACTAGGTCAGATACAGTTTAATCAAGGCAAATTATGAAAACCTTTAATGACAGATATTTCACCTCTTTTTGGGTAACATGTTCTGATGGTGTATTACCAACGCTGTAAAAACTTACTCTCAGTGCTCAATGCATTCCATGCCATGTGTGGCTATTGTCACTAATCAGATCATTTACTACTAAAAACCATTTAGCACTGTATCTTTCGCTAGTGACTTTTAGGTAGTTGTTGGTTGATGGAACTCCTTAGTTTATTTTTCAGATTAAATAACTCCAGTTTCTTCAATTTCTCACAGTTCATATATTGTAGACTCCTGACCTTCTTGGGCAGCTCTTTTATAGACCTTTTCCAATTTTCTAACACCTTTCCTGAATTGAGTGGATGTGAAAGGGAAAGCTAGACACAAAATTGCAGGTGCAGCTACAGTCACACCAAGTAAAGGATATTAATAACCGTTTGATCTGCTGACTACATTTCTCCTAAGGTTTCTTTATTTGTGATGCAAGTGCAGAGTTGACTGGTGTTCAAGCTGTTGCTTCCCATAACCTTCAGGTCCTTTTCACTACAGCTGCTGCTCAGCCTGATGTATGCGGATTTTCCAGGAGCAAAATTTCGCGCTCACTGAACCTCATGAGTTTCTTTTGGAGTAAGTGTAGTTTTCTTTCTGGTCAACAGTTAATAGCTGGCTACAGTTCACTTCTGAGGTGGCTGTATTTCCTAAAGAAATAATTGGCATACGACACAACATAGGCTCATTAGGTTTTAATTTAAGATTCTTGAGACTTTCTGAAAAGCACTATGGAAGAAGAAAAGTTAATTTAAAAGATACCTCTCTCATAACCTGTTCTAGTGGCAAAACAATTTTGTCCTCCTGTCTCAAAATTTTTACAGATCTCAAGTAATGCATGAGCTACATGTATTATGAAGTGATAAAAAGATTTCTTTTCTAATCTCTCCTGACAAAGACTCTATCTCATTAAAAAGGCATGATTATCTATCAAAGACAATTAATCTTAAAATCAAAACTAAATACCTAAAGCCAAAGTAAAAACTCAGGAAGATCAACCTTAAGCTTTTAAGTTGTTATTTTGGTTCTGTTGATTTGTAGAGATAGAAGATTTTAGTCTCGTTCTGTTTGATGTCAATCTCTCCAGAGTTTTCATCTGTTTTGGAAAAGATTTATAAATCTTATACAGAGATAAATGTGAGAATTACCTTAATACAACTAATTATTTCAAGAGAGGGTATTCATTAGACAGTGAGTGTGATGGCAGATTTTCATTCCAATAAGATTCAGAGCCAATGTAGCCTGTGCATATTAAGCCTAGGAATGTATGCATAACCGACAACATATTTTAGCCATCAATTCTTAATTTTTCTGTTATCTGCACTCTAAAAATGGGACCAATCTCTCCTTATTTACCAAAGAATTACATTTCCAGATCATCATATAATCACAGTTAAAATAATCAAGCTTAGTCAGTTGACAGGCTGCAGGATTTAATTTAAAATACCTTTGTAGAGATATTTTTTCTTTTCTTTGCAGATCTTACCCACAGCTGTTGTATCTATAGTTTCATGCATACATTCCATCTAATGTTAAAAATAGAGCTTTGTTATAAAAAAACAAGTACTAAAATCCAATAAATATCTTCTGGTCTCAGAATTTCATTCTTTTTCAGGGTTTCTGACCACTGCCTGGCTTTCTTTTCCTATCATTTTGTGCACTAACAGTGTCAGTTAAATCTACCTGAATTCAGGAGTTTTCTAACTCTTCATGGAGGACTGCAGACCAGAAATTAGAAGTATAGCCCTAAGTACCAGGCATCTGACAGCCTCTTTTCCAAGAGTGAGTGTGATAATCTCTTTCAGCTGTTATTTTACTAATCAGCAACTTTTATTCCCCTCTGCATTTTCTACATTATTATCACGAGAGACCTGGTAATGGCCCTCTTTTGTTTTTCTCTTGTAAGAGAAGAAGTAGAAGGTATGCTACTCTTCTATTTCACCTGCAAGTCAAAAGGTGTTAGCCAAAGTTTTTCAAAGAAATAGATCTGCCCTAAAATATGACAAAGGTTTAGACCATTACAGTGGAAGAACTACACTTGCTTTTCCTGCAGGCTGTATATGATTATGAAGTGCTAAATTTATATTTTTTTACGACACTGTCTTTTTTTTTTTTCCCTGATGCCCCTCAGCTGCAGGGTAGAGATTTGGTTTTAATCCCTATGAATCCACTCTAATGTCTACAATAAGGCTGGAAAGTAAACAACAAGGAATTAATTCTATCTCTTCTTTTGCCTTGCTTCTAATTTGCCAGCACTTGTTGATCAACAAGTTTGCCTGGCTAACAACATCTATAGGGCTGTTTCTCAGCAGGAAATGTGGTCACAGCAGTTTCCTTGAAATTGCAAGATTGCAGAGGAATACCTCATCCATTACCTCCAGCGTGGAGAGAGCCACTGGAGAGTGACAAATGAATAGGATACACAGCACTATAGATTCTGCATCTTTTCCTAAAGTAACTAACAACAACCCTTCTGCAAATGTTCCAAGCAAATCCAAAATTTGGCCAGCTATCCCAAGAAGGTAAGTTTATTCTTTCCCTTATGGCATCAATTGGATGTGTCACCTGCCTGTTATATAAGAGCAATACTCTAGAGAAAAGTGCTGGAGGATAGCTCAGATAGAATGCAATTTTCATTTTGCCTATCTATCTCTAAGAGCCTACGCATGGATGTACTGGTTTGCATATGGTTAATACTTTTTCATAGTGGAAAAATACTCATATTAAAATAAAAAGTGTGTATCCATCCTGGTTGTTTAACTACATTTATATAGACAACGAAGTACAACTTTATAGTACAGACTGGCCTGTAGCAAAGGGTGGCAATTATGTAATTTTTTAAGCAGTTGGTATACTGCAAGCCCTATCAGCTATGGGGAAGTTCTGCCTTTACTGTCATAGGAAATCTCCTGATATCTAGCATACAAAAGAAGCCACAAACTTTGAGGGAATGCTGTAACCTATGCTAGTTGCACAGGTTACAACAGATGATTGAATTGACCTCCGTTAAGTAAATAATGTGTGTATCTCTAAATGGAGGAGATAGATCCTGCTAGGCATGCACTGGATTATTTGACTGAAAGACTTTAGGAGGATTGAAAAAACAGATTATCGTGGTAGAAAAATGAAACCCAAAACATTCTATGGGAATTGAATTATACTATTACAAAACTTAGTCTCACAATCCAGAGAGAATAATGTGAGCAGAGAGAGAAAAGGAAATTAATTAAAATCTTCTAAGTTTGAATCACCTATAGTCTGGAATGAGCCTCTTGGCATACACTGTGGAGAAAGGGGAAATTCTAAAACAAATAGCGTAGAAAAGGGCAACATCAGCCTTGAATGCGCATTTTAGTGTCTTTTTTGTAAAAAGCTATCTCCAGTAACATTGAGATTATAAGTTTTATAAAATACATTAAAAAAACCTGGTAACACAACTCGGAGACAGGGCGCTACGACGGGGATGGAGGCAATCTACTACAATGTAAACGCACCTGTTACTGTGTAAAGGATGTCCAATTTTTACTTCGCTGCCCTTCACCTCAAAGGAACACCTCCCGTCTTCTAAAAGGAAGCAAGGATACGGGAAGACAATGGGAATAACAAAACCAGCACGGTACCGGAGCTGGGGCCGCAGCTCCACGGCAGCAGGATCCACAAAGACTTTCCCGCCGGTTCCCGCCGACAAAATTCCCCTACCCGAGTAGCGGGCGGAGGGATAGCCGCTGGCTCCGCGCCCGCCCCTCGCCGCCTCAGGCCGGGCGTTACCGCCTCTCCCCACCCCGCCAGGCCGCTGCCGGCGCCATTCCTTTGGCCTCCGCTGCGCGGCGGACAGGGCCGCGCCGCGCCGCTGGGTTCCAGCACCCCGCCGCCGCAGCTGGCGAGCTGGCAGGCTGCTCTCTGCCAGGATGGTTCACCATTCGGGCTCCATCCAGTCCTTTCGGCAGCAGAAAGGTCAGTACGAACCCTGGCGTTCCCACGGCGGACATCGGGAGGCCCCGCGCAGCTGCCCGCCTTGCAGGTGCACGGGGAAGAGACGCACGGGTCTCGCCGTGGTTTCCGTGCAGGTTCATCCGTGGTGCCAGGTGCATCCTCCGTGCGTGCCTACACTCGTGCCCGTGAGTGTACTCGTGCCCGGGGTGCAGCCGGGTCTTGCTCCGGAGGCGCAGTGATGGTACTGAATGTTTTACTGAGCGTGAAGTAATGAGGCTGCAGCGCCGGGGAGGAAGCCCAGCGGGGCGAACCAGACCGAGCTGCGGAGCACTCTGCGCCCCAGCTGCTGGAGGTCCCAGGGGCGCGCGGTCCGTCCTCGGCCTCTTCCCCGGCTCCAGGCCGGTCCCGCCCCGCCAAATTTTTCCCCCCGAGACGGGATGCCGCTTTGATTCTCAGCTGCTGTTCAGGTTATCCTAGAGATGCCCACACGCATGATGTGGAAAGGTCTTTCACTTTCTGGAGTTCACAGCGCTTGTGCCTATGTTTGTTTCATATTTTAGTCTTCATATCATGCTGTTGTCCAAGTATAAATGTTGAAGAAAAATATTAACTGTAGTTATGAGTGAAGCTCTGGTGTTATAAATGCACATACATCTTCGGTTCCAACGATGTATTGTGTTGTTTGTTTGGGTTTTTTAATTGACAAACGAAAGCACTTGGCAGCTAGCAAATACAAAGGTAAATTTCCGGTTATGATTACTATCACTATAAAATGTACATCGTGGTCCTGTTAGAAAAAAAGAAGAAGATATTTCCCTCAACGAACTTTATTAATTTTCTTTTGATCCTGGAACCAGTATTTTTACTGTATTTTTTCTCTCTAATTCTACTTTGACAGGTCAGATGAACACAAGATTTTGCTCACTTTGTTCTTTTCCAGTCATTTTAGTTGCTAACAAACATTTTTTCTTATAGAGTAATATGCCATAAATTAAAATAAGAAATGGTATTCTTCATAGATAAATCATGAAGTAGCTTATTTGATTTTTCCTCATTCAAGTTCTTCTCTTTGAATGGTTAGTTGCAAATGAATAATTCAAAGCACTTATTCTATTCTGGTAATCCCATAACAAATTTACTTCCTTGCGGTAGAGGTTTTGCATTTGATGTCAGTCTTGTGTGCAGTAATGAGTAGTACTGTTTCAAATTGTAAGAAGTCTAGTTTAGTCAGGTTCAAAGGTAATTAATTAGTAGAAAAAAAATTTATTAGACTGTCAGGTCAATGTTTATAAAAGCATTAGGTGACTTGGAGCAGCAGTGTTAATCTTTAGCTTTTCGTAAGACAATATTTCTTATTTCACAGCAATGATTAGCAAGTTCCAGAATTGCTGTCAAGGCCCTTCAGAAAGAATGCAACTGTTCTGTAATAATCTTTCAAAAACCCACCCTAAAACTAACTTTCAGTGTTCTAGTTTTATGTTCAAGTTCCACCTGAACTTTGTTCAAATTCTGTGCCATGTGATTGATTAAACTATATATTTGCACTGGTCATAAAAATTTATAATAACTGGGTTTTGCCAGTTACTTTTTGAAAAGGAGACTGTTTTTCTTATCTCCATATTTCTGAAGAAATGCTGATTAAGGTGCCTTGCCAATCAGCAGACTTTGGAAAAGAGAGGATGCCCTTGTGGAGCTATGTAGCCTGTACCATATTGACTAACATGAGTATCCCAAACCTCTTACATTCAGTGTCATGTGTGCTAAATGTATCTGAATGAGTTGAGGCTCTGTTTTTCTCAGCCTAAAGCTTTTAAGGGATGTGGGAGGAGAGCATGAAATCTTGGGCAAAAGGCTACAGCAAAACAAAACAAACATAAATTATAATCAAACATTCATCACCTTATCACAAGGTATTTCGAAGAAGCTGAGTATCTTGTACTCTGAAGTTCATAAGCACTGATCTCATCAGCAAAAAGCATTATGTCTTCTTTTTTTTAATTTAGTATTTTATATCAATCTTCTATTTAAAATTTAATATCTCTGTTACTGTAATTTCTAACTTACTATAGCTGAGATTGTGATTAAATTCATTTGTTTGTTTACTAGCTGCTCGCAAAAGAGTGCCCTGAATTCCCTTTTTTAACAGAATCCATGGCAATCTTCGTGAAATGGCCAACTGCCCATCACAGCTGTGCCTTGCATGCTTCACTTGCTTTAAGACCAAGCTTCATTTCTTTGGGTGGGATTGAAAGGGTGTAATTTTTATGTGGCTTCTTAATCATATAGGACAGATATACATCAGCAAATTTCATAGTTCCTGAAAATAAATAGAAAATTATTTTAACCTTTTCAGAAACTGAGCCTACCCATTGCCACGTAACATAACTTTCAAACTCAGTTGCTGAAGAGGGGTAACTTTTAAAATGGGAGACAGAATGGGCTAGAGAGCATTTTTTTCCCTTACCTACTCTTTGGCCTAGCTGAGAAGTTGTGGTTTCAGTAACAAAGTTACAAGGGTTGGAAGAATATTAAGACTTAAGTTCTCCAGTCTCTTGGGTGTCCAGGAATCTTCAACAGAGAGGAGAAAAGAGGGGAAAAGAAAAGCACTTATATCCCAAGATTTGTTTCTGTTTAGAGTTTAGGTGGTGGGTTTTTTTAAATTTCTCTTTTCCTTCTTGACAGAGTGAGGAGGTGTTCAGAGTAGGAGGCTGCCGTTATATTCGTTTTGTCTTGCTCTTGCTCTTTGTTCAGATTGTATAGGCAGAGTGAAACACTCAGGTTTCAAAAGCTGCAGCCCAGCTCAACACAGTGTTATAAAATGACACTGAGAGGGTTGAAAAAATGAATCTCATTCTTCTTCACCCCCCAAATCTTTTTCTTCTGCATGTATCCAAAGATACGCCTGTTGAAAAGAGTAGTGTCCTAGAGGTAGACTAATGTGTGTAACACAGCACTGTATTACATCTGTTGAGCCATCTGTGTAGTATTTTTTGGCTATTTTTAACCTCTGCTTTGGCAGAAACAGCATTTTTTTAAATTACTTTCCTCCGTAATAGTCTCAGATAAAAACTGTATTATTAAATATATACTTTCATAGACGCAGCCTGTGGTCTTTGAGGAATTATGTCAGAGGAAAAGGGAAGAAATGTTTATTATTTACTTGTTTTTTCCCAAACATCCTTTACAAAAGAAAAATCATCATCCTCAGAATATAATATACAGGTTTGTTTAAAACAGCAAAGTAACTAACAGTTACTCATGAAGGAGAAATAAAATAATGTTAATGAGAACAAAAAGAATCTCCATAGATAATCTGTAGCTTAATAATTCTAGGGAAAGACAGCTCATTGGGTATCATAATCTTTTAAATGCAGGACATAAAAATATACATCAGCTTTATGATAGATTTTATGTTTTCTGTAAATATGCTTGTTTTATTAGAGGGCTCTACTGAATTGTTACATCCTTCAGAAGGAAAGGCAGCCTTATTTGCAAGAGGCTTTTGTGACAGATTCTTGATGGTGAGTGGGTTTGAATAAACCTGCATTTAGGGTGCAGATCAAGGCATTTACAGTACTTGAAATTTTAAACATCTGTGACTTCATTCCTGATACACAGACTGCAGTTTCCTACATACTTTGCTGGGTGCTTTTATTGACTATTGTTTTTTTAATGGTCCTATCAAAGCTTTTTACCGAAAGAGTTCAATACTGGGAAAAAGAAAAGGTGTTTGTGCTTTAAAATTGAGTTGTTTTTATCTTGGTGTATGAGATTTTAGGAACATGAACTACAAATTAAAATCCAGTGGCTAACTTGGATGCTTCCTGGTCAAGGAGTGCAGTGGTTCAGTGAGTCAGGAAGGAGTTCATCAACTTTGATACACAGTAAGTCTTTGAGAGTATTAACTGAGCTTCTCAAGGGATCTTGCAACATCTTGAATTGAGATTTCTGAAGAAATCAGGGATCTCCCTAAAAGAGGTATTTCTAGATCTTAGCTCCTGATGTGTGCCAAATATTTTGTTCCATTTTATACATTAGCTACTTGAAGTTGTAGTGTGGTTTAGATGGGTTGAGGGTTGTCTTGGGAATCTCTAAAGAGCTCTGCCTTCATGGGAAACCTTATTGCTTCATTAACTGATTTTGTTAAATCACTTTGAGATACTTTGAGAACCACTGTCGTAGGGTAGAGCTTTTTGTTACGGTTGCTTTATGCTAAGATCTGAATGATCTGCATTCTTTATAAAATTTGTGAATTTAATTTATATTTCTTGTGAATTTAAATTAGCATTCATAAAGATTACATATTTATATTGCTCCAGAGTTTTCAGTATTCAGAAACTAGACTTGTAATTAAAAACCTCACGGAAAATTCTCCAGGGATGTTTGATTCTTCTGTATTATGAGTGAACCTAGTAAACTTAATAATCCAAAGGGACTGCTGAAATTACTAGAAGATGGAATTCTGTGATACAAAAATTTTTGAGAGATTGTGAATCTTGGCTAATGTTCTCCAGAGCAGAAAGGCCAAGTTTCCCTGTTGGAGAGAGTAAAGCCATTTTTGGGGCTCAGTTCTTCAATTTTCGTACCAAGGAGCACTAACATATAGAGAAAATTTCAAAGCTGTCCTTATCTTGACTCTGAAAGCTGAGAGCAATGCAGCTGTTAATAAAGTCCCTTGAAACAATACCATATTCAAACATTGTCATTTATAGTGCTCTTTTGGGGCACTGAAAAGCAAGGTCCAAGGTTTAATGAGATTTTATTTTCTCTTGTGTTGCCTGGTGCACCTGCTCAAACTAGGATGTACTTCAGCTTTTGCACTCAGACACTTTTGAAGGGCCTACATATCTTTTTACTCTTTATTATACTGTTGTGGATTATAACTTCAATAAAGTATAGAGCTTTTTGAAAATAATAGTTAAATATGATATATTAAACCTTATATGATGCAGATGCATGAGTGCTGTAAAAGTAATATATATTTGCTTTTTTTTTAATTTGTTACTGAATGAATATTTTAAATGAGAAAGCTAAGGATATAATAAAATTTTGGTATGTCACATAATTCTATCTGACTACAGATGACAGTGCTGTGTCTGGCCATAAGCTTTCTACATTGTGATTTAAGTATAGCTTGATATAGTAGTATCTATGGAAAAACGTTGTACCTACTCCAAAGCTTTTCAAAACTTAATAAGGACCTATTAAAGTAGGCAACCCTTGCCACTACTCATTTTCTTTAGAACTCTCACCATTTATATTTCTTTGAGTACCAGCATAAAATTGCAAGTTCCTGGCCTATCTTCATATTTTGATAGGTTTATTCTGCTTGTCATAATTTTTGAAATCTGCTAAATGAATGAGGTAAATGAAGCAACTCTGTCAGTTTAAATTCTGTTGAGTATTTGTAATAGTAATTTCAATATATCAGTTTTTCTTGAAAACTCTTGCAGCAAAATTGGCAGTAATCAATATTAATTATTAATTAAGATTAAGGGTATTTTACAGTTCCAACGGCCATGAGAAATTGAAACATCTTAGCTAACAGTATCAAGAGCCCTGCATTATAGTTAATGCAGATGGCTAGGTAGTAACAGGAAAAGTAATGATGCTTTATTTTTTTTATTTTCCACTTAAAAGTGAGGAAAAAAATAGTCGTTCATATTTTAGACATACAGTGATAGCAGAAAGTGACTATGCTAAATTCACAAATTTGTTGAGCAACATGAAGATCTTCTGTTTTTGCTTCAGCCTGTCATTGCTGAAGTGAGTGTCTGTGTTGTCTTGAGTCAGACATGCAATGAGGTTTGCAGAAAGCATCATGGGGTTACCCAGGTTAAAAATCTTGAATTCTCTTTTACCAGAGTTGTTCAGTTCTGTATATCCTACAGCATATGTTACAGTAGAGTATTTATTGGAGACAGGTGTAACTCAAAACCAAGCTACATTGCACAGCAATATGTTTTAACAACTCTGAGCCTCAATGAATGCAAATTCAGCACTGTTTTCCCAGAAGGAGTCTCTGAGTCTGCCTTAGTTTGGGTTATCATCTGGCTTGCGAGGGCTTGAAGCCAGTGCAGTTACTTAAGGAGGGGAATTGTTCATTTGTCTGACTTGTGACATCACAGTTTAATTCACAATATATCTGACTATTTAAATGAGGCTTTGGAGAAATGGGTATCTTAATTATATTTTGTGTCATGTCTAATATATAAACATTAGGCAAATAGCAACATCTATGATGTAACTGCTTGATCTGCTTAAAGGTAGGGTCTTTAAAGAAAAAAAACAAGCCATGAAAGTATGCTGAATTAGATTCCATCTGTAACACAGGAAAAGGAAGTGTAGATTGAACAATATCTGCAGAAATCCCTTTTGAACAACAAATTACCACTGTTCATATGAGTTTTGCTGATTGCTTTAATAACAACATAGCATGAAAACATACATATTTTTTCTTGCTTCTTGGATGTTATTCTTACTGGATTTCTGTGTAGCACCCTAGCTCAAGAAGGATGCACAAAGGAATTCAGAGCTCTCTCAAATATGCGTTGAAAAAATTCATAAGTACATCACAGTTACTCGAGAGTTATAGCTAGTCGCGTATGCTCCAGATAACTCCTGCGACACTGACAGGCTCTGGAATTAGAATATGTTTGAAATGTCGTAGTCTATTCTCTGCTTGTCTGATTCAGTAGAATTACTCTTACTTGAAAATTTCCTTACTCTTTACTGTTTGTTTAGTAGCTTCTTCAGTAACAGTATGTCTTTATAAGCCAGAAAGTCTGATACTTGCATTCTCTTATTTTTCTGCTTTATTAAACCAACGGAGTAGGTGCTTTTAGTGAATTAATTTTGCTGAACCGTTTTGTTATTTTTTTTTTTTTGTGGGAGGGGGAATTTCCTTTTTGTCTTTGAGTATTTTGCATCAATCCTTTAGCTTCGTTTTCTGTGTGGCAGTTTTAAAAGTAACTTAATAGTATGAAAGAGTAGCAGCAAAAAAGCAAAGGCGATCAAACAATGAAAATGCTAGGAGAAGCAGGCAGTCTTAAGAATTTCCAGAATTTCTGAATGATTTGAGAGATTATAGGGAAGAATATTTAAAACACACACAGAGTTAAAAACCTAAATATAGATATGTGAGTACTGATGAAGATATACAGAGATGATCACTGAGTGGGTAGGTAGATAGATAAAACAATACCAGGTAGTGAAATGAGACTGAGCATTTTAAGTAGACTTCTCTGTGTAAGCAGAGTCTAGCTGGTCATGCTGAAGTAGGGCTGCACACTGAGGATTTGCAGATATCACAACAGAACCCTCTTCACATAAAGCTACGTCAGCAGCAGCAGCCTCAGCACGGAGTACTGATTTCAAAGTCATTTGCTAAAAGAAAGGGGATAAAGTAACTTAGAGACAAACAACATTCAAATTCTGAAGAAGGTGATAATGTGGGTGTATATATGTGTGCATAGAGCCAAACACTTCAGTGAGAGAAATCCAAGTACTAACTGAATGCAAAATCTCTATGCCTGAATACTCTGCAGAGGCTGTATCTTTCAGCTGACATATGCAAGAAAATGCAAAATCTATGCATTACCGTTTCCTTTCACATAAAATAGTTGTGGTTTTGTATTGGCATCATATGCAAAATTGAAACATGGCAAAAAGTATTGCTGCATTTTGAATAGACTCAGTGAAAAGGACTGAAGGCCTAAATCTCTCTTGTGCGGAAAACTTGAGTTTTGTTGATACATTGAAAGATAAATAGGAAACATACGTGTTTATATTTCTATACATCTTAAAAGGTTGCTTTTGCTTTATATTCAGCATTTGATAAACATTTGTATATCTCTAAATGCTAATCTTTTCCAGAGGAAAAAAGCTTTTGTATTTAGGTAAAATTCCATGGAGCATTGTCATACTTGAGGGACTTCGAATTGCTCACAATTAATTTTTTTTAAGATTTTTCAAAGATGCAGGTGAGTGTCAGGATTTTTTAATAGTGCTTGGCTTTCTGACAGCAGTTGCTCAAAGTTGTGCTCCTAATGCTGTTTGCAAAGTTTTGGAATTCAACCCATTCCAGTACTTCAAAAAGTTGACCCTAAGTATCTAGAACAAGTTTTTAAACATGTCTATGTCCACCAGAGAGTTCAGTTGTTTCTTAAAAATATGAATTTAGACCTCAATAGCTGCTCCTGGTTCTATCTTTTATAGATGTGTTCATTATGTGGTTATGGCTAAATCCAGAGGTTGCTCTGAATTCTGACTTTGGCAAGCTGCAAGCTTCAGAGCGATTCATCTATTCTCCTGAGTGCCATTGGTAGCTAGTGTGTGTGTATCATTGAAGCAACTGCCAATTAAAGAAGATGTAAATGTGGTGGAACCCTGTCAGTAGCTCTCTTGCAGCATATCACAGGCTGGGAAATCCCTGCCTGTTAATATAGGAGACATCCTGGGATGCAAGGGTAGAAGAGCATCTGAGGACTGTGCAAGCCAAGATTTGGTATGGGAGGAACGACATTAGGGAAAGAGAAATCAAGATGCTTTAGATCATTTTACTATCATTACAGAAAATTTTTATAATACGTAAAAGCAAGGATTTTTCAGATAACATGTTTATATTATAAGCAGGTGCTGTTGTCTCTTCAGCAACCACCAATGCATTGCTCTCACTGTTATGAAGTGCCTTGATGTACAGAATTCAGTAGGAAAGGAGGAGAAGGATTTTCAGAAGCATAAATAGTCTGGAGAAATAAATGAATAATAAAAAGACGCTTAATGATGTTGCTATTAGTAATTCACACTTTTAGGAAATGCAGAATTTGAAGTCGCTTTTTCAGAAATCCAGCATCTAAATAAAATAAAAAAACAGAGTGGGAAAACGGACTGTCATAAGAAAGTACTTATAAGTAATTATGATTTCCGATGTACTTCCTGAAATGTGGTTGGACTTAAAAGATATTTCATGATGATTGATTTGAGCATACTCGAATTTAAATAAAACTTTGCCATAAAGATTTAATGGGTAGAGTTCATATGGAAGCTGCACATACCCTTACTGATAACAATGGGATTTCAGTTGATGTACTAGAGATTCTGATTGGATTTGCTTTTATGGAGTTTAGCTATGAATAAGTGTTGCCCCCTTTATCTCATTAGTAAATATAAGTAGAGGATGAAGAGGAAGTAATAAGATTACATTAGGCTGAAATGGTGAGGAGAACAGGCTGACATGGTGCAAACAATACTTCAAATTTTGGCCCTGATTTTTATCTTCCGGACTGTCATATGTTTGTCCACATCTAAGGCACGAAAAACTACCTTTTAGGATATTACTCTATATACATTACATATAATGTATTCATAGGCAGTAATACAAACTTTCTATTCTTTTATACAGTGGGAAAAGAGCATCTCCAACTTTATATTATTTTGTATTGTAGAAAATATCAAAACAAATATGAGATTGACTTGTATTCAGTCTGAGGAATCAACAAAATGTTTTGAAATTTACATTCATAAGTGCTTGTACCTTAATGGAAAGTTTTCTTGAGAGAGGAAAATGATTCTTCATATCCTAATGACAAGGCTTTAGGTCTGTTAGTCTGAGTAGACTATATTTCATCTTGGTTGCTGCTTGTAACTTTATATCCAGTTCTGGCATGCTGGTCCTGGAGTGAGTTATCTGAGGGGCCTGCTTGTGCTGTCATCTAGTTCATACATAATCTATTAGAAATTTTTAATACTTATGACCACAGTAGGTATTTGTGGTCACACTTTTGTGCCTAGGCAGAAGGAATCCAAATTTCATGCAGCCTGGAATGGAAACACGGCAAAGCAAGGCATCAAGAAATCAATTAAGCTGGCTAGTCAGCATTTTTTCCTCTTTAACAAGGAAAAAGAAAAAGAGGGAAATGCTTTCAAACAAGTATTTCTTTAATTTAGAAAAGCATTTTTACCCATGCTAAATTCTGTCTGAGGCTTTTCAATTTCCCTTTCAACTTTCTAGTATTTTGTGTAGAAGACTACACTATTAGGAACAGTGCACGATAGGTATCTGTTACTTTGTGCGTCTTTGAGTCCTTTCAAGATTTCTGGAGAGACAGGGAGGGATAATTTTTTGTAACTCTTTCTCTCTGCTCAATATGTGAAGCTGTTTCTTCTGCTGCACTCATCTGGGGGGTCCGTTGTCAGACACTGGGGCCTTGAAATAGCCCATGTCTAAGTGGTTATGAGATTTTCAGTTTATTTCCAGCACACTTGTCAAGCTGCCAAAGTTCCACTTACAATTTATATATCAAGGATGTATGTCCATACTTGAGAGAAGGGAAGCAGTTCTCAGGGCAAAGATGCTAGCTAGCCTCAAAACACCACTCTTGCATTAATTCCATGAGAATTAATACACTGAAAGAAATGATGACAGCTGAATTCAAACCATCAGCAGCTTCATCCAGAGCATTTAGTAGATTTAATAGATTTCATCTCAAAATGTATGCTTGCATGAAAAATACATTTTAGTTAGCCTTTTAGTTTAGTCTATTTTAGCTTCACTAGGGTAATTTCCTCTACTTTTTTTGTCTCTTCATTTGAAATTTACTCTTTTCAGGAGTGAAGGGCTGGAGGGGAGAGGAGCAATACTCTGTTTTGTTCCTGCTATTGTCATTAATTTTTTACTCATTGTTAGGTAATTTTTTAAAGACAGTTTCCACTAGAAACTGTTTGTTAATGTGGTTTTGGCTATGTGGTTTCTTTTTCCTGGTGTTTCGCGTTTCAATTCATGTTGTCTTTTTTTTTTTTTTAATGATCTATAAGTTATAATGATCTATAAGGTATAAGGTTTTCCTCATTTGATTCTGTTGAAATGTCATTTTATACTTTGCTAAGTCACAGCAAAATATTTCTTCCTAAAAATTTAATATAATTATTGGATAAGAATATATTTTATGGCCCACAATAATTGTTGAGTTACAAATTTTGTGGTGTTGTTTTTTTTTTTAATCCTTGCTGGCACTAGTCAGCTAGCAGATGACAATGTGAATTACTATTGCAAGCTTTCTGCAGGTAATTCTGGATGTTGCTGATTAGCTTCTGGTGATGAGCTGCTGATGGGCAGATGAGCTTCTAGATGTAAGTCATCAAAAAAACAGTTCGTTATATGGTTTTTGGTTTTTTTTAATTAATTATTTCAATAATCTGTGCATCAAGTAAGTAAATATTCTGGCACACTGCATTATGGAAGCAGATGGAGACTGAAATACTGATGGCTCCTATCCAAGAGCCTGCACTGAAGAAGGTAAACTTTGGGGGGAAGAAGGACTTGAGACTGAGAAAGGGGAGAAGACCTAACCCTGGTAGTTACATGTCTTCAGCATGTTGAGGTGTCCTATACAGGGGCGCTGCAAAACTGGATGCTTTTCAAAGATGTGGCTGCAAGAGAATCAGTTAGAAAGGAATAATCTCTTCCCTTGACCTCGTGACTTCAAACTTACCAAAGCAGCTCAAGAAGGAATCAGCCTTTGTTTCTGGAGGAGTTCACTGCTGACTCCACTGGGAATCAAGGTGTTGAGAGATGCAGTGTCAGTTGTTATAGCCAATAGCCATAAGTTTCTAAATTAAACTGTTTTGTTGACTTTACCAACAAAGTGAGCAGGGAACTGTTCAAAAGACATATGCATGGCTCTGTCATTTGGTATGAATGATGAATGGTTTTGCTACTGGAGGGGTTGATGTTTGTCTTTAGAACAAAAGCTTGTAAAACATTTGAAAAGCTGACAGGTCATCTATGATACTTTGTTTTCAAGGCTCTAAATACTGAATACCTTCTAATTTGAAGTCCTGGCTGTGTCTGGAAGTTCTTACAGGCATAGATGACTCAGAGAAGGGCAGGTCACCAACTGTAGATGAGATGTGCTATTTTAATTTACTTTTAACCCAACACACGGAATGAATTGGGCCTAAAGAGCTGCCATCCATTAAATAACTACAGTCAAGTCATGTGACCTACCAGTAGCAAAACAAAAAGAGAATAAACCCTCACCCTTCTTCTTTTTTTTTTTTTTTTTTTGGTGAGGGTTGAAAAAATGGAAGGCTTTTCCATCTGTGTATCAATTTGTCAATGAGAAATAGGACCCTAGTGATTTCAGTACTTCAGAAAACTGAGTTCTTAGGGCAAGTGGGCTCCCTCCTGGAGTGAAATATAGAAATGCACAGAGTTTACAGATATGACTTAAAAAATTAAAGGCAACAGAATGCACTAATAAGAAGGAGTCACACTAAAAAGAAAGGAGCTGAAGAACCTCAAGAGATGTGAAATGTGTCTGTAACGCTTGTCGTTTACCTTGGTGTGCAAAGCAGGATGATATAGGTGTCTTTAGATGAAAAGCAGAATTACATACTAAAACTTTCCAGCAAGAAATGTGGGTTGTGGAGTTTTTTTTTCTCCCATAGCTTTTTACTTGCCATATTTGTTGGGGGTTTTTTAAGTTCATTTTTAAAAATAATTAATTAAAAGCTTTAAAGCACTATTAAACCATTCCATTAGTGTCTGTGAATCATACCTAGGATTCAAATCACTTAAGAAAATATTAATGACTATACCAGAAGTTGAAGTTATCCTTTAATTGTGTTTGAAAGAAAAGGAAATCTTCGGATGCAAACCAGTTTTGTTGATTAATGTCAGCACTAGCTCTACTGAATAGTCACTGTTTTGCTGGAGTTCTACAAGATTTTATTTTCATATTTCTTTGCCAGTCATATCAAGATTTCACTTTCACTTGATAATTTTTTTTTTTTAATAAATCAAACATTTAATGTATAGAATGACTTTTCAGATCATGTGTGTGACATCCATTGTTATAGCAGTGATTCAGTGAAGGCAGAGAATATTTTACATCTACTTTTAAAGTCCATTTATTAAAAATTTAAAAGTTAAGCTGCATTCAAATTACCCGAGTTCAGTGCCCAGTTTGTCTTCCACACCTGATAGAAGAGCGCCAAGAAAATTTGAGTTCTTTAAGTGTGAGCTTTCTTGGCACTGCTTCATCCAGTCTTGTTTGACAAACTTAAAAGATGGAGTGCAAGCAGTTTTTCATTCAGCCATTTTTTTTTCCTAGCAAAAAGAGATGCTTTGAAGGAGTTTAAATTTTAGAGTGGCAGAAAACTGAAGACTCTTTTTTTTCCCCTGAAGTTTTCACTTTAGGTGTTTTTCTTTAACTTAAAATAGAAACTAAAAAAGAAATTTTTTTCAATTTAAATATAATAATTTTGAGACAAAAATGAGTGATTTTTCATCTTCCATATGTATCTGAAAAAGCAGTTTTTAAATCAGTTGAAGGCATTATGTAATTTTTTTTTCAGGCTAGTTGTTATATACTGCACATGTAACATCTTTACCATTTATGCACAGGCTAGTTCTAAATGGCATTGTCAGAGCTGTAGAATAGAAAGCTGATCTTTGCAACTAAAATTTTATATGAATATTATAGAAAAGCATGGTGCTTTGTGATTGTTTTAAGAAGATACTCCTGTAAAGTTGGATTTTTTTTTCCTGATAAGATTAGTTATATTTGTTTTCATTATAGTCAATGTCTCTTTGTGCTTTCGTACCTAGTTCAGCAAGAATGTAATCAAAACAGCTGCTCTAGTGATAAAGCGTTTGGAATGATACTGTTCAAAGGTTTTCTATCAGCAAAATGTAATTAATTCCCTTAGTATCTGGAAACAACTTCTGAAATCAAAGGCTGAAAGACTGTGGAGACAGAAGTTGAAATCACTGTACCAGAAAATATTTAATCTTTTGGCTTCCCTGCAAATATCAAGTAAGATTAATTTTTTATGTGACAATTAATCTAAGCAGGTGGTCAGATGTAGTTTTATAGTATTAATTCAGTATCAGGGTTGAAAATCCATTTGGTGAATTTTCTTAATTTGGGAAATACATGGTTTCTTTTTATGGTGGAAGTAGAAATGTAGTTCTCATTGGAAGACAGTTTTATAACCACTGGCCAAATTTCATATAATAAAGGCAAAATAATTGCTGTTACTGAAAATGAAAAAAAAAAAAAAAAGAAGTAGGGAGCTGACATTCCGTTCTTTTTCTTTTCTAGAATGTGTTCTTATTTCTCTCACTTTTTTTACCTGAAGGAATATGAAAAATTGTGGGTGCAGGGCTTTCAGCTGAAGCCAAGGAAAAATACAGAAGTTTTACAGTATCAAAGGGCTGCTTCTATTGAATTGCTTCATTACAAACATTTTGTAGGAAGTTTATGGTAGTCAAACTCCAAACCACTTTTTTAAACAGGGAATATATAAAAGTTATCCTTTGTCTCCCCCTTGCATAATAGTTTGGTGAAGGGACTGGAACACAAGCCCTATGAAGAGCAACTGAGGGAGCTGGAGTTGTTTAGCCTGGAGAAGAGGAGGCTCAGGGGGGAAGACCTTATTGCTCTCTACAACTGCCTGAAAGGAGGTTGTAGCCAGGTGGGTGCTGGTCTCTTCTCTCAGGCAGCTCGTGACAGAGCAAGAGGACTGTTGTAGGTTGAAAAACAAAGGTCCTAGGAGCTAAAACTGGTTTTTTCCCTCCCCCACCCCCTGGCGGGTGGGTTAGGGTCCCCGGGTTGCGGCAGCAGTGCAGGGGCCTGGCTGTGCCAGGGGTGCGCCCACCGCAGCTCGGCGTTTTTTCCGGTGCCGGCTCAGTGCTGCGCATATGCAGTGGGGTTTCCCACGCGCATGGAATAGACGGGGCTATCGGTGGACCTCACGCAGCTGAGAAGCTGCTGCGGTGAGCAGCCGGGCTGGCATGGGTCGGGACGGCCCAGTGGGAGTGCCAGGACCCCCCGGGGTGCTGGGCGGGGCCACGGGGGACCTGCACCCCCGGTCCGGGCGCGGTGCTCCGCTCATGCGTGCGGAGCCTCTCACTAGGGGTGGTTCCCACGCGCTGACCATCCAATCCGAGGGGGCAACAGTCGCCTGGGCGCCGCCTGTGCCTGCGCAAAGATTGGTCCCATATAAAAAGGTGAGAGGAACAGCCATCTTCCTCTTTTTCCAGTCGGAGCTGGTCGGGATAACATCTCTACTCGCCTCTGCGCCGAGTTTTGCCCCCGCGCAGGCCGATTGGTGACTCCAGCAACAGCGGTACGGATTGAGGACCACATCTTTCCATCAGCAGTGATATTCCTTCCCGGGGAAAAGGAGAGTGGGCGGTCGCAGTCTTTTAATTGTCCCAGTGCCTTTTCAGAAGCCCCCAGCAGAGACCTAGCGCTACCCTAGAGTTTTCCTATTCAGCCGCTGGACCCGGAAGAGCTTAATTTGTCTGTCTTTGCGCTTTATTGTTGGTTTTCTGTGTGTGTAAAATAAACCTTGTTATTTGTTGGTTTGGTTTTTTTTTGATGTGTGTTGCTTCTATCGGATCTCTCTTGTCAGTACCACACCTCCTAGTGGTAAAACGACAACAAGGACACAGTTTTAAGCTCTGTCAGGAGAGGTTTAGACTGGATGTTAGGAAAAACTCTTTCACAGAAAGAGTGATTTCCCGTTGGAATGGGCTGCCCTGGGAGGTGGTTGAGTCACCATTCCTGGATGTGTTTAAAAAGAGTTTGGATGAGGTACTTAGTGCCATGATTTAGATGATAGTGATAGATGATAGGGATAGTGTTAGGTAATAGGTTAGATTCGATGATCTCAGTGGTCTTTTCCAACCTTTTTAATTCTGTGATTCTGTGATAGCATCTTATTCCTTCTTTTTTTCCCCTTTTTTCCTGTTGTCTTTTAGGCAAAATAAACGTACCCAAATCTATTATAAAAAAATAATAATTGCTTAAAACCAATTGCTGATTGATTTTAATTGGTTACCATTTGATTTTGGTTTATAGGTCTGTAGCTCTCCCTATCCTTTAGGATAAGGATTTCCCTTGCATCCTTTGCATCCTTTTATTGTAGCAATATAAATTACTAGAAAGTCTCTTTTACAATTCAGACACTGAAATCATCATTATGTATCTGTTTCCCCTTCACCATTTGGAAATAGAGTCAAATCTTTACTATGTTTGGAGAAGTTGTATTCTCTGTTGTGTTAAGCACATTGTTAAGAATATGTCAAGGGCACAGTGATTTTGTTTCCATTAGTTTATAGTATGTTTTTGTTTGAGCAAATATATAGGGGGAAAAAAATACTTGTTGTCTCACATTTTCTCATCTTCTCCCATATTTTATGTCTATACTTCAAAATATTGGCTATGGACAGTGTGTATAAAAATGAGTGAAATCTTTAAACAGCTTAAGACTTGTAGTATTTTTATGAAAAGAAGCTGCTTTCTCATCTGACACTTTTATTATCAGAAACACTACCATTTCATAAAGATTCGCAAATACTCCTTTCTAGGAAAATCCTCTTTCTAAGTTACTTCTAGAATGTAAAGTTCTCCATTCCATTCCATTTTTGTACATCTGCATACCAAAGAAAAGCCATGCCTTAACTTGTCCCGATACCATGAATACCCTGTCTGCATACATACTTTTTTGCTTCCACATTAACGTACTTGTATTGAAATACTGCAAAGATGCCTCACACATAAGAGTTTAATTTTCTGAAAGGTGTAGCTGTGCTTTGCTACAATAATGAATTTATATGCCCTGCCTTAACCACACTAGGTAACATGACTTATCTATACCTTCCTCTATATTTTTCTTTATTTTAGAGAAACATTCAGAATTATCAATGATTATAAAATACTGTAACTGTAATGTCAAATGAAAAAGTGAGATCATTAGGGATGTCCATCTTAAAATTTTCATGTCAAAACAGGAGGGTGACAAAATTACTGAGAGTGTGATCAAACACTGGAACAGTCTTCTTAGAAAGGTGGTCAATGCAACAGGCCTACCAGTCTTTAAAAGGCATTTGGACAATGCCCTTCATGGCATAGTTTAACTTTTGGTTAAGCAGTGGTCACATAAGATGATCATTGTAGGCCCCTTCCAACTTAAATTATTCTAATCTAATCTAAATTTCTTCTGGTGAGGTTAGGGAGTCCTTCTCTGCTTGTTTCTTTCTGGTAGTGGTAGCTTTTTAGATGTGGAAGCTTGTAATATGAACCAAGAAGTCTGATGGTCTTTCATAATGCCCCAGGCATATCACTTTTTTCTAATGCAGAAGCATAGTGTGCAAAGTAACTGTCCTCTTTAAATTGCTTTTATTTCACTGGAATCCTGGGCAGCCCCAAGGTTGAAGATTCCCATGTGGTACTTTAGATAGCTTCGGAAACACAGTAGATTGTGAAAAGACCCACATCTGCAGCTGCCTTTTTGTTAGTCTTCCATATGCGTTCCTCTCTGTGAGAATGTTTCAGTCCCCTCTGAAGGGCCTTGGAAGGCTTAGTGTCTTCTGTAATGACCTGACCAGGACAAAAGACAGCCTGCTGCTTCCATGAGTTGGAGGACGAGAAAAATAGAAAGGTCCATAGCTATGCTCTTGGCAGCTCAGCCAGGGCAGTGTCATTCTAACTGACTAAAAAACCTTCCAGGTATGAAAAAAAAACCAAAGGCAACATTGTCATTTTACTTGGAAGACACTTACTTTCCTCCAGTTGAAATGTTCTTCATGGCTCATCAAGTGAAAGGAGGCATATGTAAATATAGAAGACTTTCTGGAATATTTATTACAAGGAAATGAGGGTTTATTTCTCTTAAGGAAGCTTTTCTGCTGGAAAGAGGCATCTTTCCCAGAAACAGTTTTAGATATTTTCTCCTCCTATGTTCCAGAGAATCTCTCCCTGGTGTGAGA
>VYZS01072876.1:53721-74487 GCA_013400695.1 Neodrepanis coruscans
CTGGAGTTAGAAACTTAATTATCTTCCTGAAATGCCAAAGATTATAATATTTTTTCCCAGAATTTGTAAAACTAGTAATGATTTTGAGCATTCAGCAATCCCAATGCAATGTAAATATCAGCAATCCAGTGTCCAAACATGATACTGTATTAAAAAAAATGCATTAGCAGTTAAATATGCATATGGTTTAAATGCTTGAGAAATGAAACAGTGATGATCATGCCATGCAGAATGGCTGCACTGTGGATATTAGCTACTAGCTCAGAGAAGGGTGTTGCGTAGGGCACTGTTTGCTTCTTGTTTTATTGTTCTATGATCTGGATGATGACCACAGCTTCCTGCTTNCAGTGGATCCTGTGATTCTGTGATTTTTAAAGTGTGTAGGCAGCTATTTTGATACAGCATCCATAAAAAGTTTGCCCCAGCTTCATGCAACTTTATAGGACTTTAAAATAAATTAAAAAAAAAAAAAAAGCATTAACCTATATTTCAGTGTGTTTCTAAAAGTGCCTGGAGTAATTAAAATATGTTGGTAAAGTTTACCATTGCACTGTACTGTGCATCAAACAGATTGAACCTTAGGGAAGAACTCTTCAGGCTAAATTTGTTATATTTAAAGTGGCTATCTATGTGAACAGCAAAGCATATTTTCTAAAGACTTGAAGAGCTTTGGCAGTATTGTTCTACACCTAATCTCCAGCTAATCTAGGAATGTACTATTAAGAATAAATGGCAGGCTTCATTTTGTTTTTGATTGTTTTTCATCTTTCATTGAAAAGTGAANAGAGTGAATTTTGAAATGAGAGATACTATGATAATGCTGGATGTGAGAGAGTATGGCTGTTTTTTGCAATCGTATGGGCAAGGTTCCATATTTCTCCAATGCTTCATAGTATTTTGAAGTCACTGCTGCAGTTCTGCAGCTTCTCCTTCCTTCTCAGAGAGTATAACCAGACAGCGATCTTCACATTGGTCCTCAGGTTAATTATCACAGTACTGACTTACATGGCATGTTTGAAATTATAACAGGAAAACTGCAAAATGTATAACTATTGAGGAAAAGGGTTAAGTTCCTGTTTCCAGGGGAGTATCATATAAAAATGTTGAGACCTTGTCAGATGTCTAAGGTGTCTCCCTATTTGTATTCTCAGCGACATGGACAGCAAGTTCACCACAGTGCCTGAAGCGTTGCTCCGGAATCTCTGGCTGGTACTCTGGTCTCCTGGCTTGTAGACAGAAACTCAGGTTATGTTACCTAGACAGTGTCATAAATTACTTTCAAAAGATGGATAGACTTAATAGGGTTTTTTTAATTATTTTTCCCCAGTACAATTAGAAGGGGTTTTCTGATAGGTAAGAGGATCTCTTTAAAATGAATTTAAAAGATAGCTGAGACTTATTCAAGATACAAAACACTAGGAGAATAATGTGTATGTGTTGTATAAGATACCAAATACAGGTTGCAGTCATTCAAATAAATACATTTATTTTGAATTTCTCATTCCAGTCTAGATGATGCTTAATGAAATATTGAAGTACTGTATCCTCTAATATGATAATGTTAATAGGAATAACTACACATCATTACACATCACAATCATGTAATATTTTCCAATTTCTTACAAAAGCAATGTACCAGCAAAGTAGGAAGTGATAGTGATTTAGTTCTGAGCACTAATATTGTATGTGAAATAGATGTATCTTACTTTACTCAGAGGTGTGCTTAGCATACAAACAGACATCAGGCTTTCCCAGACATCAGCCAGCACTCCGTCACTGCTTTAAATTTAAGTACATAAGGGAATGATGAACGAGGGCAAATATAGTCATTTGAACACAACTGCTTCATTCTAAGTTCGGGAAAATCGGAGAAGAGAATGAGTTACATAATGGCTGCATTAATTCAGATTAAAGGAAAAATCTCCATAGGAGTGATGTTAATGTCAACAAGAGTAAGAACAAACTTTAAAGACAGTCTGGCAGAGTGTGTAATCCCATGCCCAGCTGTCTTTCTCAAAAGCATGGACCCTGACTTCTCATCCAAACAGAAGAACTTGAAAAATGTACACATAGTTGATTTTAAAAGACATCCAAAATAAATTTCCTTTCCAGGAAAAACTGTAGATATTGGAGAGTAAATGCAATAAAGGGATCTATCCAGTCTTTCAAATTTCATCCAGGCATTTCTCATTTCTGAATATTTATTTGGGCATACTCTTCCTCTCCTCTCACCTCAGCAATAATAAATAAAAACAACACTACTGGAACACACTAAACCTTGACATTCATTAATAATAAAGAAATGTTTGCTTCAACAACTCTGCATTGGCTTCACATGTTTGTGTTTTCTCCTCCCTGCTAACACATCTGAGAACAGCTATATGCTGAGACTTCCTCAGATTTTTAATTCCTTTCCCCAGTCTTTTGTCACTGCACACTAAAGTCCTAATGCTGTTATGCCTTCAGTGTGCATATGACTGAGCAGATCAGTGATGGCAGTGGACTGCAAATGTAACCATTATCTGGCACTTCACTTTTGACCTGTAGAAATTCTCAGAAACTGAATAGAAGTCAAACTGTGAAAGTTCATCACTTACTGGAGGATGTAAATATTCTTTTTTTCTTGTGAAAAAAATTATTTGGAGTCTGTCTCAGTGGTCCTCAATGTTGATTGAGTAGTCTTAAGTACTCCAGAAGAATATAACAGAACAATATTTTCTGATAAGAGATCTTACTATTTCTGTCTCAGATTTTGCTGCAATAGCTGCCCTCCATCTGACACTTTTTTTAACGTTCTAATATTATCTTTGGTACTATAGGCTTTATATTTCTCTTTGTTCACCACTTTGAAAACTCTTCTACTGTAGAGGTTGTGCTCAAATGAAGACAAATTTGGCACACACCAAAGTATTTTTCAGTCTGTGGCAACAACTGATTCATAATCAGTGGGAACAAGAATGTGTCTCAGGGTGATGACTTATGAAATCTTGGTTTGGGAGATGTTGTGGGTCGAGGAATGGAATTCGTTCCTCCCCTTCCCAGCTCAGTCCCATTTGGAGCCTCGCGGTTTCTAACTGTCTTGAGTGTTTTTCTTCAGAAAAAGCCGAGCGAAAGCTCACGCTGCTGGGGGGTCCTCAGATTGGCCATGGGCTTCCTCTAATTACCCCAGCGTCTCTCTGGGAGCCTCAGAGAGAGATCAGCACTATTTCCAGAGCGTCCTCGTCCCAACACAGGCCCTAGGAAGCTTAATTTGTCTGTCTTGTTGCACTTTATTTGTCGGGTTTTGTGTGTGTGCGAAATAAACTGTGATATTTGTGTGTTTTCTTCATTTTGGGGTGTGTCTGTGGCTTCTCTCAGACATCTCTTGCCAAAAATTGCTAAATTCATGGTAAAACCACGACAGGAGGGTAGAAATAACTGCTGAAGATTAAAATCTCAGGGAAGTAAAGGAGCATGTTCTCATTTTAATGGCTGCTTTACTACCTAAGAGAGTGGTTTTGCTGGGGCAGATAGTGCTGTTTTGCTCAACAGTAAGCATAACTTTTGGGCTGGACTGGTTTAGTCCTGCTGTGCTTCAGTCTTTGCAATGGGGTAACATGCTCTCAACAGAGGGGCACAACACAAAGGTGGAAATAGAGGCTTTGGAAAGTGATGCATCAGGTTTCCCTTCAGTTTGGAAAGGCACACTTACAAATTAAACTAAATGATTTTGTTGAAGGGTAAATTAAGCTTTACACTTACTAGTAAATATCCATTTCTAAAATTGATGATTTAGCTTTTAATGCCATTAAAATGCACAAGTAATAACAATCATGGGGAGATGAAGAGGAAAAAAATCCAGCAGTTCTCTCAGTTTTGAGTTTGTTGTTATGTTTTTTTCCCAGTTGTGAACCATGTTGCTAAGCGTATATGCTGGTCATCTTTAACACGTTTTACCTCTAAGTGTTTTATGAAGGACATTGTTAATTGGCTTCCTGCCAATTAGATTCTGAATTATCTTACAATAAATCACTTATTGAGTGTCTAGGCTTGAAGATTACTAAATCCAATTAGAACTGAATTCAAACATCATCTATTCTGATAACTGTAACCAAAATTTCTGAAGGCAAAATTGACAGTTTTGAGTATATGTGCCTTAAACAACAAGAAAGACATATAAGAATGTGGGAGTAAAACTGCAGTATTTTGCTAGTACTATCTGCTGAGATTCTGGCTGGTTTTCAAACAATAAGTTAAGCCCTCCTATACACAGAGAAGAACAGAAAGGATAAGAAAGGGTTTAATCCTTACTTTGTTGAGCACACATCTAAATTCATGGTGACCTTTATTTTTCCCTGGTAAATACTTCTTACTGGATGTAATCTTTGAATCGATTTTTCATGCAGGAAGACTGTGACATTTCTTTATTCACCAGAGATTGTCTCTCAAGCTAGTGCCATGCAAGAAATCTAATTTTCCTGATCCTGAACTCTTATCTTCACATATCTCCACATAAGTAATGGGTAATATAAGTAATATAATGTTACGTATTTGTTGAAAATATTAAGAGGATTTCAATATGATTTACTGCTTCTGTTCTATAATAGATTTAAATTGATTTCCTTTACTCTTCATGCATTGAGAAGTTTTTCTCACATCACCTTATAAATCATGGTGATTCCTGGTCTCAGCTGTACATACATTTTGTGTACTTTCATTATGTGTTCATTATCATAGCAGTATTTAGAGGCATTTTAAAATGCTTATGACCATATAAATACATATTAAAATCTGCACATAGAGCTTTGAGGATATTAGCATCACTTTTGTAGATAAGTACTTGAGAATTCTTAAAAGCAGGGATTGTTTGACTCACGTGTTGAGCCATTACATCCTCACATGAAATGTAGTATGAAAATTTTGTTGATTATGGATTAGTTTATCATAGAGTTTAGCGGCAAGTTCATTTGTCCTCATTGAAAGTGGAAGAGATCTAGTAAATTAAGCAAATGGCAAGACTAGCTGATCCTTAGCTCTGGAAGCACAAAAGAAAACGAAGAAAAAACAAACCACATCAGATGCTGAATTGATGTCATGTCATTCAGTTCTTCTTGAGAGGTTGGTCCATGGTTTCCTGTAGCAGCCTGGAGTTTCCAACCCCCCTGTACCATGCTGCCACAAAAAAACATGAGTCAATGATCACACAGAGCCAAGGAAATCCAAGGGTAATTGGGGGTAATAAGGGTAGTAACCTTTACAAGGGAGTAAAAGGTCTCTTTATTGCAAAACTGAAAGAGTTAAAGCCTCTAGCACAGTTTCGGTTGCTAAGCCTGCAAGGCTGTGAATCATAATTGTAAACTATTGTAAAAACTAGCCCATCTGCAGGAATTAATTTGTTTCTCTCACACCCTTAAAAGCACCATGTGAGCATATCTGCAGGGATGGGTTCCTCTGATTTCGCTAGTCTTTTGTATTTCTCCAAATAATATTGACTAATATATTTTTTATAGTTTGAGTACCAGAGGCTGTAAAATATCTTTCCTGAGTTATCTGATGATAACTAAAAAAAAAAAAAAATCATGATTTTAGCTTAACATGAAAGATAAAAGGAAATACGTGTTGAATTGAAACCAAGGAGTGTGTGGGTTTACAGTGATTTAAAACTAACTGGGAATTGAACTTCAAATAAACCACTCCCTTTCCTCCCGTTGTTCCGGTAAGAGAGGGACAAAGGCAGACACTATAGGTTAAGATAACAGTTTACTGAAAACAAACTATACTGGAATTAGAAATGAACAGTAACAGCAACAATATTAATAACAAAAGTACACAAAAGAGAGAGTGATTTACACACAAAAGGTGCTTGCCACTTGGACTCAGTTCTGCATGGTTGCCAAGACAAAGACAAGACACTCTCCGCAGCCAGTGCCATGTGACCTCCTGAGACAAAGGGAAGATGGTGGACACTCTCCATAGCCAGTGTTGCCCTTCCCCAAGACAACAAAAACCAGTGACGGACTGTTATGACCTGCCCTGCTAGGCAAGAATAACTTTTGGTTTTTGCTACTAAATCCCTTGGTGTGAATTAAAGTAAATCTCTACTAGATGATCAGTGTTTACAGAATATATGTTTTATTTTAGAACAGTTTGGTTGCAAAGGAAAACAGGTATTTAGCCATTTTGGTTGTTACTATCTAGAATAACATGTCAATATAAAAGCACAAAGGTACTGTGAAGGAAAACGGGTATTTAGCCATTTTGGTTGTATTATACAAATTCCATTTACATTTTACAATGTAAAAGCAGAAAAAAATATCACCTAAGAAAATGTGTAAGGGAAAAGAGAAAGAAAGAGAAAAGAATAAGTTTATAGTCATCACTAAGAGGTCTCTGGCAAACTTGATTGTTGCCACTGGTATCTTGGTCCAATGGGGAGTGGTGGGGGACAGATGCCCAGGAACTATAAAGTCCAATGGGTTTATATATAGCCTCAGAAACTGACCTGGTATGTGTGTTGGGGGGCTGTTTTGCAGAGAGCTGGAGGTGCTGGTCCCACTTTGGTGGCCCCCCTGCTAAAAGCGAGGAAGTATTCTCGTTGGGGCATTGATGGGTGTGTGCATTGCTATTTTTTGTAGACTGTACACTGTTACTCAGTTCAGAAATGCCAGAACATAAGTGGTTTCTGCAGCCTTAATTGCAGATATTGTATGGCACATCCTATTATATTTAATGAGCTCCCTTGTGACTGACTTTAAAAGAACCTGCAAACTCAGGGGAGTGAACATGGGGGCTATCCAGTGAAAGTGACAGAATTGTTTTTAGCATTAACAAATATTTAAAATTTTTTTTGAAACAGATGAAGCACTTTTTTTTTTAAATTGAAACCAGCAAAAATAAAAAAAGAGTCTAGGGCACATGTTTCCTGTAAAAATGGATGGAGTTAGGCAAAAGCTAATGAAACTTAAAAATGAAAATTGTTGGCTGTTTAACTATAGAAGTTGTTAGACATTATTTATTTTGTGTTGGTGTATTTTGTAATTCATCTCTGGTGTTGGAATACTTTTTGAAAAATATGTATGGCATTGCTGCTATTTGCAGTGGATGAGGATGAGAATGTAGATATTAGAAATAGTGTTCTCCTTTCTGCAGTATTCAATAGCACTGCTTTCACCCAGTGTTGTCGGTGCTTGTAATTAGATGTAACGATATCTTAGTAATTTTATTGCCAGAGTATGACTAGGGGTGAAATTAGAAGCAGTAAATGTGTATGCACTATTTTTTTAACTGCAATGAATACATATTTGTTATGGGGTGAAAACCAAGTTCCTGAAGTTAAAACCGTTTTCCCTTAATCTGTTTTTTTTTTTCTTTCTTTCCTCTTTTTCTGGGAAGGGGGGAGCGGCGGGGCGAAGAGGTGTTTTACGCCTTACCTTTTGTATGTTTATGGAGCCGGGCTAGCGTGGCAACGGCGGCGGGTGCGGCACGGGGACTGTCCACCGGTCCGGGCAGGGGCGGGGGTGCCCCCGCGGGTCGGCAGAGGTGGCCGTTGCCTCCCCCTTTCCCATGCCGGTTCACTGCCCGGCGGCGGCAGTGGCGGCCCAGGGCCGTCCCCCTCCAGTTCACCCGCAGCTGCCGCAGCCACGGTGCCGCCTGTACACTTCGATGCTGTACTCTGTCATGCATACACCTTAACCTGCCTGACCACAAGCAGCACTACCTTCTTAACTCTGAAAGCACTGTTACAGGACTCCACTTTCTGCAAAAGGACCATCCATTTTGCACAATGCGCGAAAATCTCTCTTTAGCAATGTACAATGCTTTAAACTTCTGCTATGTTGTTCATCTATGCAAAACTGCCTTGATCTCTCTCATTTTAATTTTCAAAAGTGTGAAAATGTTCACAGAGCTTTTTTCACGTTTAGTAACAAAAACTATTAAATTTGAGGGGTTTTTAAATTCATTTGTTTTCAAAGTTTTTAATTTTTTTTCCCCACCATTTCGTTCATTGCAACAGTCCACCTATAAAGTACATACAAATTCTACTCAAAAAATATTGGGATTTTTTTTGAGAATATTAGTTGTATTATTCAGTACACTCAGGTATAATTCATAGCAGAATATTATTACCCCAAAAACCTCTTCTGGCATGAATTCAGTTTTTTAATTAGTTTCCCTGTAGCACTTTTCTGCTGGAACTACTATAAGCCTTAGCCAAGTCACTGTCCTAAGTACTTTCAGCCTCCCTGCAGTTCTCCACTGAAGTTTTGCGGGCATCTGTTTTTCAGTTGAATATAATGAACCTACTTTAATGTTTCTTTTGAACTGGAATCATAGGACCAAGCATTTGGCATTTGTTACAAATCTCAACTAGGTCTGTCTTGGTAAATAAAATCTGGGGACAGAGTAGGGGGAGAGGGAGGAGGATTAGAGGAATTTTTTTCAGATCTGACTGGAAATATGTAGAGCTGTATTGCTTATGACTGAAAATACAGTGACCAAAAAAAAAAAAAAACCAACTTCTTTTTTTCTAAGTAAGGAAATGTCTAAGCACTGTTCAGGGCAAGACCTGAAGCTGCTCCGTGCATGTGATGTGTATATAATTAACAAGCCACTCCTAATTTTGGATCAGTTTCAGGAATTGAAATACAAATTGAAGTAATCTGCATGTTGCTTGTTTTGTTGTCTAGTAAATTCCAGATAGATTTGCAAACAAATCTAAGGAATATTGTGGTTTTACTACTCTACTGACTGAGCAGCTCTTTTAAACTCTGATTTACTCTGTACAATGCATTATCCTATTTACAGGATAATCAGAATCAGATCTGATACAGGTTTTATGTATTTTCTGCAAAGATATACGCAGAAAACTGAGCAAAAACAAACCTTTGTATTCATGTTCCTATTGAGTTTTTAGTTAAGTGCACAAAATAACAGATGTAACGCCTTACCTGACCACCTTTATTGTTGCATCAGTTATAATCAGAATGAGGTCATAGGACCCCACTTCTAACTTGGTGATTTCTAATCTGACCAACCAGGACAGAATACAGAATGTAAATAAAGACATTTTACAATTCATCTTTCTCATAGAGGAGTAGTTTGCTATCAAACTTTTTCATCTCCTAAGGTGAAAAGGGAACAGAGCCACTTGGATATACAAATGAAAGAAAGCCCCAGTACCTTGAGTTTTATGCCTTCTTGGGCTTTTTACTCCAGATGTTCCCTCTTTTATTTGCCTAGATCAAAACCCTTGATACCTATTAATTTCAGTGCTTGGTGAATTTAAGCGCTATCTTGCCATATTAAAAGGCAATGTTGCAATGTATTCCTTTTCCATAACCTCATTACGTTGTTGCTAAATCAACTTAATTTTACCTGTGCCACTCTCCTAAGGCTACTGTGAGAAAGCATTATCTAAAGAATTCCAAGAATGAGGTGTGAGGAGTAGGCTGTTTTGATGAGGACATTTAGCCTTTTAGAGATATAATAAGTTGTTGGGCTTGGGGAAGACAATATAATGTTTTGTTGGTTTTCTAGTGTTCTTTGGCAGATATGTTTACAACAGCTTTGGAGATCTTCCAGACTAGTCAGCAGTCTTCTGAAACCTTCTAATTCCCATGTTCCATTTAGGACAAAAACATTTTGCTTTATTTGCACACTAATTATTGATTATCTGGGCACCACTTTCATTCTGTTAAAATTAGACTTTATTTTATGTAAGACCAGATATTCATGGAGGTATATTTTATAAATGGTTTTGCATAAAGCTTTAGGATGTAATCAATATTTTAAGCTATTTACTTTTCTTAACTGTGGTTTTAATGGTAAGTAAACCCCCCTTGGCAAAAAAATGCACTCTTTTTGTTTGAACTGTTCCTTACTTTAAAGTTGTGTTTCTTCTGCCTTTATCAGTAAAGATGAAGAGTACTGGCTGCAAATCAGACACTTAAAATGCCTAAAGTACATCTCACTAAGATGGGTAATGTCAGGAAAGTGTATAATTTATTTTGTAAGAGTGATCATGAGATAGTCTCACATTTTGTACAAATTTGGTTACTAGTGCAGTACTAAAGCAATATCTTGTATTTAACTTGATTAATGCTTTTCAAAATCTATAAACTAAAATCCGTTTTATTAAAAGTAGCTTTGTTGAGATGATGAAAAAATGAAGTCTTAAAGCAGTTCTCCATCAGATATAAAGACAGAATAATTTGTGATCTTTATTAGCTAATCAAAAAATAGTATGAAGCAGTAAAAGATGAGGATATGAAAACTGCTATTTTCAAATGTTAGCTGAATCATATTGATTCCAAATAGGTAATGTGGTTGATGTTGGGTGGAAGTACTAATGTTCTTAATGTGTATACATGACAATCCATGTCATACAGGGGCCTAAAAATCTAAGAGCTATTGGGGCCAGCACATGGCCCCAATGTAATAGAAGTATTCATTTTTTCCTATTTCTGTGTGCAGCTCCAAAACAGGTTTCTAATCATGTTTCCATGTAATGGACCTTAAATATCACAGAATCATAGTATCGTTTGAGTTGAAAAGGATCTTAAAGATAATCTCATTTCAACACCCCTGCTGTCGGTAGGGGTGCCTTCCACTAGATCACATTACTTAAACCTATCTAACCTGGCCTTGACTACTGCCAAAGATGGGGTATCTACAACTTCTCTGGGCAGCCTGTTCCAGCATCTCACTACCTGCTGAGTAAAGAATTTCTTCCTAAAATCTCTCATCTTTTAGTTTAAAACCATTCCTCTTTGTCATATCTGCTTATGTAAAATTTCACTCTCCCTCAATTTGCAGTAACTTTTCTACAGTTTTTAGATACACAGAATCATAGAATAGCCTGAGCTGGGGGACCCACAAGGATCATCAAAGTCCAACTTCTGGCCCTTCCCCAAGAAGCACACCATGTGCCTGACTGTTATCAAAACCCTTCTTGAACTCTGGGAGGCTGTGACTACTTCCCTGAGGAGCTTGTTTTGGTGCCTGACCACCCCTGGGTGAAGAACTTTTTCCTAATATCCAACCTACACCTCCCCTGACACAGCTTCATGCCATTCCCTTGGATCCCGTCACTGGTAACCAGAGAGAAGAGGTTAGTGCCTGCCCCTCCAGTTCCTCTCATAAGGAAGTTGTAGACTGCTATGAGGTCTCCTCTTCTGCAGTCTGAACAAGGCAAGTGACATCAGCTGTTCCTCATATGGCTTCCCATAGGCACTTCACCATCTTTGTAGCCGTTCTTTGGATACTTTCTAATATTGCAGCACCCAGAACTGCACACAGTACTCAAAATGAGGCTGCACCAGTGCAGAGCAGAATGGGACAATCATCTCCTTCACCTAACGCTTGGTGCACCCTAGGACACTGTCGTCTTGTCTGCCCAGGCACACTGCTGACTCATATTCAATTTGCATTGACTAGGATCCACAGGTCCTTTCCCACAGCACTACTTTCAAGCCTCATGTTCCCCAGTCTGTATATACATCCAGGGTTGCCCCATCACAGATGCAGAATCTGGCACTTTCCTGTGTTAAACCTCATAGAATTGGTGATTGCCCATCTCTCTAATTTATTGAGGTCTCTCTACAGGGCCTTTCTACCTCTGAGAGTATCAACAGGTCCTCCAAATTAGTGTTGTCAGCAAACTTATTTAGTATATACATAGGTAGTATAAAATAAAAATTACAAACTGAAGATTGCACAAAATGTTAGGTACTATTTACAAGATATTTGGGGAAGAATTCACCATCTCTGAGAAGTGTTATACCAGATAGCAGTATTTAAATCACTAATTGAATTAACCATATTTTTTTTAAGTCCTGTTGTATGTGTCCGTGTTTTCTTGGAGACCTTTGAGATAATTTCATCAGTTCCTTTGTCTTTTCTCAGCTGTACTTCTGGATTGAAGATTGTTTCTCACATGTCATATCTTGAGAGAAAAAGTAGCTAACTATGTTATTAGTAGAAGCAATCTTTAAAGAAATGATTGACTTATGAAGATGAAGTTTAATGTTATCATCAGTGTTATTTATGTAGTGGGATGACACTGAAAAATGCCATCGTGATGATTTACTGTCATTCAGAATGTAATTATTGGCCAGCCTAGGAGTTACATTCAAGCAAGTGGCTGAATTTAAAATTTTTCATAGGTATAACAGTGAACTTGATGATCTACAGTTGCATTTGATAGTCTTAAAGGTCTTTTACAACTTAATTGATTGTGTGATTCTGTATTGACCTGTATACATCATAATGTAAGAGGCAGTTAAAGCGATCTGAAAAATACACTTAGAAAATTTGGATTCAGAAGCTTTCATGATATACTGATAGTGTTGAAGAAAAACAAGATTCATCCTTATAGGCATCCTATATATATGCACACATGTTTAGTGTGCATCTTGTGTTTTCTTTTTCTTCTTAAGAAAAGGATTGATTAATTTTTTTCCAGCTGTGGTTAAGAGTGTTAATATAACAACAATACTCGATCCTGTGGTGTTTTTCTTTTTTTTTTTTTTCTGTAGGAATATAAAGTGAAGGTAGAGGTTATCCAGTTTGATTCTATGTTTTATATAAAAGAGGAAAATATGGATGACTTCCTCAAATACAGGTCTATTATGTGAAACTTAATATCCTTTGTGTTTATTGAAGTCTTACAAATAGATAAGAGAACTGCTGTTACCAAAATATGTTATTATTCCTTATTAAGTATCTCTTGGTTACGGTTTTTCAGAATTTAATAGACTAATTATTCTACATTAAGGTATTTTTTGTAGAATACAGAAGCCAATCAGAGTGAGCTTATTCTCTAACAGTAAGTACCTGTTACATCCATTGAATATTGAAAACTAAAAGGTCTTCCAAAATGAGCTTTCATACTTGGCACTGTAAAAATGTTTTCACGTTTAACTTAATGTCATAAAAAACATGGCAAGCTTTTCTTCATAATTTATGTGATTAAGGATTCTCATTGTGATGAAAATTGAGATTTATTAGGTTCTCAGCCTATTTAATGTGTTTTATGAATGGTATTTCCTTTGAGTTAGTGATGTATGGTATGTGAAGTCAAAGGTTTTACACAGGTTTTCTTACAATTAAGGTATTTTTTTCAATCTTGTGACATCATGAGTGTAGAACCCCAAGGAAAAGGGGTATTTTGTACGTTTCAAATACCAATAGCCAGATGGTCATGAAGTCAACCAAAGATTACTAGTAAGAACAATCTGTGAGAAAGAACAGGATGTAGTTGGTGAAGGGAGCCATACAGAGTCAGGATATTCCTGGGACAATCCTTGTTCTAGATCCTGGAGATGAGCACAACACAGTGCAGCACAAGTGCAAGAATGAGGTGGAGAAATGGGTGTAGACCGCTGACCAAAGGCTGACTCAGAAAGGAAGGATTAAAACCAGCACAGACCCCTGAAGGCCTCTAACCCCTTTCCAAAAAGGTTTAGAAGAATGATCTGTGCAGAATAACTAATTTGCGTAGAAAGCCAGAAACTTAGCTCCAGGGCAGAGAAAACTTATCTATAAAAAGATAACCCAGGCATTGCCCCCAGGAACGTGGATACCCCATCATTTGGATCAATGCCGGAGCCAAGACTGGTGATCTTTCTTCCTTCCTTTCTTTTTCCCTCTCCCTCTCTTTAATCCCTCTCTTCTCTTTCACCCTACCCCTTACTCAAAATTCACTGCTGTGTGTTAATACTAAAAGATAAGGGACTAGCATACTGACTTCCATACCAACTGTATAATTTATGCATAGAGCTTCATAATCTTTTGCAGACTTTCTGACTTGTTCGTTTTCAACCACAAGCATCTGTGCACCTATGTGTTCCCTTCCCTTTTGGGATGGGGTGCCAAAATGAGTAGTTGGTAAGACCTACATGTTGTTAATATTGATTGTGGACATTATTATACCATATAGCATGTCTCTATAAAGCTGATGCTATCGATTTGATTTATGTAGTAGCTACTCCTTTTTTATGCTAAGGTTTATGGTGGATTAAATGGGGAGTAGTTACTGAGCTGTTCTTTTTGAGATTAGCAGTGGTCCAGCCTTGCTTCCAGCCTTGGGTTAACAATGCATATGGACTAGCTGTCAGACTTTCCTCATCTAAAATTAGGAGCAAATGGAAGACCATTTTGTTTTCTTAGTTAGTACTGAAATGATCAACTCTATCTGAATTCCACAGAATGAGGAATAGCAAAATTTTTCATTCATGCTTCTCATGGACAAAACCTGGAGACCTCTTAAAACTGGCTTCATTTAGAGTCTTTGTACATTGGCATAAGCTTGAGTATACATTGAATTGTGCATACTAATTTAACAATAAGAAACACTCTTCATATTCTAGCTTTATCTTTCCTGCCTGCTCTACCAGGAACCTATGAGATGTAGTACAGCTGTCTGTTCTGGCTTTGAGCCATGTAGGGATTTGCCTCTACAACAGGAGTCCCCAGCATCCCTTTGGAAAGAAGACTTTCCAAAGCAGATGTGCTAAAATAAAAAAGGCAGGATCTGATGAAACCATAAACTTTAATTACCTTTTTCACCAACATAAGAAATTTTTACATTCATGCTATAATCATTTCCATGCTCGTGCTAACTTCCAGAGGAATATTTTGAAGAGAAAGAACCAATAAATACAATTCTAATAGAAAAACAAATGTTTTCTTTTTTTTTCTTTGCTAAGTGTATACACTTCTATTATTGCAGATCCAAATATCTCTGAGCAAGCGAGGTCTATGGAACAAAATTCTAATTGGAAAGATACAGTCTAGAAAACACCCCTTTGGTCCCAGCTCAGATGGTTTGAGTGTGACTTCCAGAATTCTGGATTCTTCTGGGTTCTCAGACAGGAAACTTAGTTTAACACTTTGGTGTTGAGTTTAGATAAGAAAGAGACTTACAGAGAGTGACATCTTTCTTCAAGTGGCACAGATTTTGATGGGAAAATTCCTTGGAAGTAGTGTAAATTGTACTGTCAAACAGAGAAACAGTGTAGTAAAACACTCTATCAACACTAATCTTCTGAGGATCTTTGACACTGTGTACAGCAGTCACAAAAGATCTGCTGATCCTCTACAGACAGGAGACTTTAGGACACTTCCTAGCAACCCCTTTGTAGTTAATTTTTCTTGTCATTGAAATTATAGATTCTTGTGGTTTTGGGTTTTTTTTCTCTCCACCTTGTATTTTTGGTAGAGGTGAATATTAATGTATTTCTAATCTTAATCTGTGTGTATATCCTTCTCTCAGATATTTTGCAGACTATATTGTTTTCTTCTGTGGTGTCTTTCCATAGAGTTCCCTTAAAAAGCAAAGGCAGCAGTCTTTCTGAGATCACAGTGTATTAATTCTTGGTGGAACGACCCGAGGCATTTGAACAAGGGAGTAGCAAAGATTTCTGAAATTAACTTCTCAGTATATTCACTGGATCTAGCTGGGAGGGAGTTAGTTTTTTTCACAGTAGCCTGTATGGTGCTATGTTTTGGATCCAGAACTAAAACAGTGTTGCTAACACCCCAGAGTTTTGGCTATTGCTTAACAGTGTTTGTGCAGCATCATGGCCATCTCTTTCTCCCAGCTCTGCTATACAATGACCAGACTGGGGGTGGCCAGGAGGCTGAGGGGACACACACAGCTGGGGCAGCTGGCCCCAGCTGACCAGAGAGGTGCCCATAGCACAGAACATAACACTCAGCAATAAAATGTGAGCTGTGAGGAGGTAGTCATTACTAAGGACTGGCATTGGTCTGCTTGTGGGAGGTAGTGAGTGAGTGTGGCTGCATCATGGTTTGTTTTTGTTTTTCCTTCCCCCCCAACTTATTTAACTATCTTTACCTCAGCCAGTGAGTTTTTCTCATTCTTGCTCCTCTCATTAGCCCTCCACATCCCACAGTGGGGGGTGTCAGTGAGCAGCTGCATGGTGCTTAGCTGGTGGCTGAGCCCATCCCCAACTGTGATGTGTTTGTCTTTGAAACTGTGTTTCTAGTTTTTTTAAACAGTTAAAAGATTAATAAAAAATTAAGAGTTTTTAGGAATCATAAAGCTACCTACTGAATTAGTGAGGGCAGTATGAAAGCTTGGAAAATATGTAGAGATTGTTTCCTTTTTTAATGTATTTTAAATTGCAGCAGCTCAGTGGCAAAGTCTGACCTGCGCAGTTGCCTCTTTTCCTTCAGGAGTCCCATCTGCTCTACCTGTGGCCTGGCTGCTTGCTCCCAACTTTATAGTAGTTTCCAGTGTGTACAGACTGTGTGTCCCCTGATGGGATATGGCTCACCTGCTCCTCAGCTTTTGATTACCATTAGTTACCTGGTTTGTGGGATGCCTGCTTGCCACTTGCATGTTCTGTCTGCTTGACTTGCATGTTCCTTTCACTGTAAGCAAAAGCAGCAGAAACAAACCCTCTTCATCATGAAGCTGAATACAGTGAATTAGCTCATTGTAGGGACTTGGGTTTGCCCAGTGTTGATTTAATTTTTACAAGGATTGTGTATGTCTACTCTCTAGATTGAATCAGAAGGCATATAACAATGAGTTTCTCTTCCATGTAAACTTAGGAAACCTACTTAATTTCCTTGTATCTCAGAAATAACTTTTTAGGAGTTGGGCTGTTTCCAAATCCTTGTGCCAACTATTTTGGAATGTGGGGTTTTTTGTTAGTGCTTCTGCAATGTTTTTTTCACAAAGGTTATGCAATAGGGAAAAGAATTAAGAGCATTAATATATTTCCATAATGATGAAGGGGAAATTTTTGTAGCGTTGTAAGTGTAAATATTTTACAGAATGAAATACTGTTGCCATCTGTATTTTGTTTTTTTGGGGGGTGGTGGTTTAGGGATTTTTTGGGGATTTTTGGGGGATTTTTTACTAACTTCAAACTTGATAGTGTGACAAACATTTTTGTTTACTTGGAGAGTTGCTTATTAATTGGTTTCATAATTAGCCATCATTCTTTGTCATGGCCTAATATAGTAGAGCTTATTGTGTTGTTGTTCTTTTGGCTTTTTCAGGTGTGAATACAAGCAAGAGTGAAACAGTGAAAGAACATCCATTAAAACCTTCTAGAAGATCTATGCCATGCCTTGTCCAGAGCCAAACACATCCTCAGAGCCTGAGCAAGCATTCTTCATTTCTGCAGCCAAATCGTGTACAGCCACAGCCACAGCCTCAGCCTTTAAGTGCAGGGACATCGACAGCTACAGTGGATGTAGTGTCAGAACGAGGTAGGAGATTTTTCTTTCAGGACCTTGTTCCAACACTGATAAGCTTTGACTTATATAGATATCTACGTGGAGAAATGTTTTTGCATAAAACACCTACACATACTATAGTACCAGGTTCTTGAGTGAATCTTTATAATGTTTGAGGTGAGGCTTAAACTTTTTTTTTTTTTTCTCAATTATTATATTATTTCCTTCTCACTGAAAACAAGACAAGAAAGTGCTGATGTATGCAGGAAGGTTTCTGTAGTCTGTCCTAGGAGAGAAAAGAAAAATGCTAGGCTTTTCACAAAAAATGTCTTTAAGGATGAAGGTGCAGGAGCAGATGCATTCATTCGTGAATAGCAGAATCAGAGAAAAGTGGTATGAAGAGAATGAGAGCAAAGGGAGAAAATCCCTCTGAATTTTAGTTTGTGGTGGAATAGGGAACTCCTTTTAATTTAGGATTTCTAATTTAACACATAAACATGACTTACCAGAGAAGCTAGTCTGTTTGGAGATCAGTGTCACCTGTTGCCAGCTATTGCCAGCTGTGTGTGAACTTGTGTGACTTTTGCTACTGGATTTTGATAAGTCTTTCCTTAATGTTGATAGACACTGAATACTAATTATTACTCTAGAGTTACTTTACTGAGATAAACGTCTCTCAGGAATAGAGTGAAAGTCTTCATTACACTGATCTTGTTGTTTTTTCTACAAATGAAAGGTGCTCTTTAAATTTCAGTCTAGAGTTTTAAAACAGCTTTAAAAACTTTTTACCTAAAAAGTACATGAGAATGCTGATACAAATACTGCATTTATTCCAGCTAAAGTGATGGAGACTTTGGAAAACAACTTGCTTAAGCTGTCTGATACAGAATATGGTGATACATTTTTAGGTAAGTTGTTGTCTGAACTGAAATAATGATAAATTAATGATTAAATACTTGCAGTATTTAACTGTTGAAAGGCCATACTTGCACTGAACTGCCACTTTTTCAAGACAGAAGACTAAGTGTGACTAAAGAAATGTGTGCTGTCATGAATTTCCTGATACTTTTAGACTAACAGTAAATAGGGACTAAAACAGAGAAGTGTCCTACATGCAGTGCATCCTTTCCCCATAACAATCCTTTGTAATATAATCGCTTGGAAGCATGTATTTAAAATTCTTTTGAAGTTGTTATTATTTGGTTATTATGCCTGTATAGTCATGTCATTTGGTATTGTTGTGGCTGCAGTTCTGTTGTTGCTTTTGTTTGCAGCTATTCTTATATATTTGCTTTAGATATATACATATAAAAAGTGTTCCAATCTAGGGAGAAAATAGAAGTAATGCAGAAAACTAGCCATATTTGTACTTGCATTACCATCATTCTGACACTATAATTAAGCCAAAGAAAGTAGGAAAGAAATTATTCATAGAATAATCCCATTCTTGCAACTGGAAATTCAGTTTGTAAATACACACGAGTAGCAATTTGCATGTTCCAAGACTGGGTAATTTTGAAATTCCCTGGCCATCTGTTTTATCCATATAGACACACAGATGTTGCTGCACCTTGTACAACTACTGTGGAAGATCTTTTTGTTCACAGATGATGAAGCATCAAACTAGAAATTGTGTCTTCATGCTGAGTGAAAGAGATCTGCTTTCAGAAGGCTATTTCTGCTCACCTCTCACATGTTTTAGCATTGATTTTTCTTGATGCCTAAAATATGTGAGAGATAAGAGAGGAGACCCTCTCAAGGTCTCCTAAAGAGGTAGCTACTGGAAATAGTGAAATTGATACTTTCTCCAAACCAGATGTTCCAAAGTCATGGCACAGGCCAAAAGTTTGGCATGTAGATTATGTAAGAAAATCATGTATCTCAGTAAGGTTCCAGCTGAAGCTACTATACTCTCCTAGTGTAATTGGTTTCACTGGGTATGCAAACACAGATTTTACTGTTACAATTTCCTTCAGTTTGTTTTACATCCTGCTCTATTTTTTACTAATTCCTTACACATACACATGCTGATATTACTGCATATTTATATATGGCAGCAGTAATTCTTTCTCATAGTAAGTGATGCACTGTTTTTCATTCACATTACTTAGTTTTAGCCCAGAAAGATACATGGAGGTTTCAGCAATTGAGGAAAAGATAGACTGATTCTTATCAGCTCAAAATTGTATTAAACTTTGGTGGATGTTTCTTCTCTTCTGATTACAGCTATGTTCATTGAACTAAAAAAAGATATTTAAATAGTAGCCCTTTGCTAACTTGATTCATGAATTTTTCCATGTTAATTGAGTCAACCCAAATTAGATAACTGAAATCTGTGAAATTACTCTGTATCTACAGAGAATGTAATTGATTAGGTTGCGCAGTTACAATAAAGAAGGGAAAAAAGTATTTATAAATAAATCCCAGAAGTCAGTAGTAAGAATTGCCTTATAAAAAATCAGCATTATCTGTTAGGTTCATGAAGAGAAATCAGGATCAGGTAAAGATGCATTTAACAAATCAGCCTGTGTGCCTTCAAAATACAGTTTATTAGTGCTTGAGGATTGTATTTATGTGGACAAGAATTTGTGTCCAAGTCTGAAATGTTCAATTTTATCTTGAATCTGGGAAGTGGTGGAAGGAGGAGTGGAAAAAAAACCCAAACCAACCAGAAAAAGGAATATTGGTGCCTGAACTTTGTTCACCAAATAGGTGAAAACAATGCTTTAGTTCATACTCTGGGTACTTGGATGGGGTTTGCAAAATAATCTGATTAATGAATCTCATCATCTTAGTGAACCTTTTCAAACTCTCCTGAGAACGTACAAGAAAGCTGAATTAAGTAAATGTGGTGAATTTTTAATTAGGCAGCATTGTGGAACTGTACATTAAATAGGCCAAATGCCTTTTTCCTCTTCCAGAATTGTGTCTGTAGACAAACTGCCTTGTGTGAAGGGGATTAATAGACATCGGATAAAAGACATCGGAAACGTTCGCTTTTATTTCAGTTGACTATAGATAAGGCCATAAATCTATTGGACTTGTTTAATTAATGATGTTGATGGATTTATAAATAAGAAGGTTTACACCTTTGTTACTAACACAGACAAACAAGATCAAGGACATTAAGGATTTATGTTATTTTTTTCCTCTGTCAGTTTTAGGTGGTAAATAGTTGCTTAGTTTGAGATGTTGGTAAAGTCAATCAAAGGCATTGAGTTTCTGTAACACATAAGGTGATGTTGTAGGTTGGGAAATAAACCCATTCCCCCCCATTCCCCGCCGGGGCTGTCCCGTGGTCCCAGGGCTGTCCCACGGTCCCGGGGCTGTCACGCCCGAGGGGACTGCGTCGGGAACGGAGCCGCCGGTGGGGCGGTGCTGGGGCTGCCCCGTGCTCGCACGGCACGCACCAGGAACTGCCGGGGCTGCGGGCGATTGTGCCAGGCGAGCTGGCAGAGGCGGCAGAGCAGCAGCAGCAGCGTGAAGCCAGGCAGGCTGTACCCGCAGCCGGGGCATGCGGCAGGGAGCCCCGAGGAGCTGCCGGGGTTGTGAGCAGCGGCGGCGGGACAGTGG
>VYZS01072877.1:9711-28889 GCA_013400695.1 Neodrepanis coruscans
CAGCTCTTGCTGTTTCCTGTCCACCCACCTTCTTTACTGCCTTCTTTTTTTTTTTTGATATTGGTACCATAAACCTTCCCTTGACCTGATTTTCAACTTTCTCCAAGCTTCCAGGGTTAATTAGTGATCCTTCTCTTTAAGACCTGTGTAGTCCCCCCATCCCTGATGTATTTCAGTCCTCCTCTCATGGCCACAGAAACACTGCCTCAGCCTTACCTCGAGATCCATACCCACTTGGACCTCTTTCTGCCACTGATATTCTTTATCAGTGCCATAAGAAGTTTCTTCTTTTTCATGACTCATGTTTGGCAGGATACAGAAGTATCTTTTCCCTCCAAAAGGCCACCAGCCTTTGTCTTGGGCAGGTTGGCTTTTCTTCAGTATCTCTCTCATCAAATTACTTTCCTGTTTATTTTTCCCCACCATTTCACTGCACTCATTTTCCCTCTCTCCTCATTCATAAAATAGTTTGGTTTGAACTGGTTCAGGTTTTGCCTTTGGATGCTCCTTGATGGCAGCACACAACAGTCTAAATTTTGAGCCTGTATACTGAGTGAGGGGCAAACCAGAGGTCCATCAGCCCTGTCTCTGGCCATGGCCAGGAGTGAACATCCATGGAGAGTGCATAAGAAGGCAGAAGGCAGGTGTGGGTAGTGCTGATTGAAAGGCTGTGACTTAGAGGAGCTCTCCAGAAGCCTTGGTGGATCCAGGAGCAGCCCCATTGATTCTGGTTGTCACTGCCATTTTAGATAAATAGTTTGTTCTCCCTTGGAGACACAGTGCAGCTCTGGGCTGGCTGCTGTGTCTAATCCAAACCTCTAAGTATGAGGACTTCTCAGTAAAGGAAAAGCAATGTCTTGCTCCTTCAAGGCTAGTCAGCTCAGAGTCCCTTGCTATGAGAGAACACAAATGGTTTGAGAAGTGAGGCTGGTGCCACTGCTCTGGCTGCAATGCTTGTCACTTTTCCCAGATGGTGAAACTGGAAATTCAGTCTGCTTACAGCTCAGCAGGACTAGCGCCTGAATTAGTTGTCCATTGCTGTTTCAACCCTGTGCCCAAGCTACAAGTAATGAGTTATTGAGCTAATTTAGTTCTATATAGAAGAGATTTTCGTCTTGCAAATCNGTGTAGAAATAAATACAGGGAAATAAGTATTTGTTTGGTATTTCCTCTCACTATTCACCAAGTAGAAAGCTTTGTTAAGGCAATTTCTGTACAGAAATATTCACTAGCCATCGTGCATGCGCTTTTATAACTTAGTGGAGTAATTGTGGAAAGCCTTTTTGCCCAAGTATTCATTAATGAGTTTTTCATCAGTCACTCTGAACAAATGAGAAAGCATTACATTTAAGTTTTTGTTTGCAGAGCTTCAGACTTTCACAGTGGTATGAGGACACTAGCACAGGTAATGAATAATGTGGGAATATGGCTGACCAAACAGTGTGACAGGTGTCTTTGTGACACACATGAGGCACAAATTTTGTTATTCTTTCTTCATAGAGAGACATCCCAAACCTTGATTTAAGTGTGAGCTTGTGTCATTAGGAGTGCTTATCTACTACCATGCTTATTTTCTCCAGTAGTTCTACCAATTATTAATTATCCTGTTGCAAGCTGGAAAGGAAAAAGTTACTTTCAGGCTGAACTATCAGATATGACTGGTTCCAGTCCACTGACTTCATAAGCAATAAAATACATAACATTGCTTGCTACAGCACGTGCTGTACTAATCTTTCTCTGTGCAACTGCCTATTTTATACATCATTTTAAAAAAATACCAGGACTACAGGGAGTAATAAAACAAGATAATAATGGCAGAACAGGCAGGTTTTGTGGTACAAGTTAAAAACAGCACAAAACCTCTGAAAGTCATGAGAACTGTAAAAAGAGGCTCTTTTCACATGGCAGAGTTAAGGCGGAATTCCTGAATGCAGAGAACATCTTTCTAACAGGAACAAGCAGTGAGTGAATTGTTTTGAATGTGTCTGAAGCTGGTGCAGTTGCAGTTTAAGAGCACTGCTCTTAAAAAAAGGAGATTGCTGAGAATATAATTTCCTGGTTTTGGAGTTGGCTTTGCTTCTGGTGTGATGATTTGTGGTTCTTACTGTTGCTTTGTGTGATAGTTAACTGAGATGGTCACAATACTGATATTAAACTTCTATATTCAGATTACATGAAGCTGAAGAAGAAACTCATGTTGTGCTTAAGTTTTCAATTTGAGTTGTCAGGAAGAACTAGATAGACGTTTAAAATACAGTCTTTGCTGTTTTGGTTAACAGGGGATGAGCCCTCTTTTGCTTTGTTTCGACACCTTTATTTTTTTAGTCATGACATTGAAAAGTTGATGCAAAATTAAATAAAAATCAAATATAAAGGGCACTTAAAATGTGTCCACTTAGCATGCATCAAAATGCTAACGTACATGTGTGCACAACCTGCTGGTATGTAGCACCAGACAACAAATGGTTTGTTAGTATTGGCAATGCTCTCATGAAGCCAAATAGGATTCTTTCACTTGCTGGCTTGAGAGTGCAAAGTGCTTTTAATTCCCATCCATTTTTTCTCTACTTCCTCTGTCTTTGTGTTGCCCTTGTACCTTGGAATAAAAAACTTCAAAGAGTTTACGAGAGTTGTGGTTAAAAGCGTGTGATATCTTAGGTCAGGCAGATAAAACCAGTGCTAACTAAGTGTAGTGTCTTCTCAAATCTGGCCAAAATAGTGTTTCACCTCACTTATTTTTGAGTGTGGCTGTCCATTTATTTCTAAAATAGCTGAAAGAGGTAAAATTGCTCAGAAAAATATGAGATACCTCAAAAATCCTGGAAGGTTGATGATTATCACTGGATTCTGTGCTGAGCAGAGTTAAAGCTATATGCTTCTAGACATTATTTCTAAATCACAGAATCACAGAATTAACTAGTTTGGAAAAGACCTTTGAGATCAAGTTCAACCTATGACCTAACACCATCTCTTCAACTAAACTATAGCACTAAGTGCACATCCAAACTTTTTTTAAACACTTCTAGGGACAGTGACTCCACCACCTCCCTGGGCAGCCCATTCCAATGGCCAATCACTCTTTCTGTGAAGAACTTTTTCCTGACATCCAGCCTAAATTTCCCCTGGTGCAGCTTACGACTGGGTCCTCTTGTTCTGTCACTGGTTACCTGAGAGAAGAGTCCAACCTCCACCTGGCTACAACCTTCTTTCAGGTAGTTATAGACAGCAGTGAAGTCTCCCCTGAGCCTCCTCTTCTCAAGACTAAACAACCACAGCTGCCTCAGCTGCTTTTCATAGGGCTTGTATTCCAAACCTGTCACCAGCTTTGTTGCCCTTCTCTGCATACGTTTGAGCATCTCAACATCTTTCTTAAATTAAGGGCCCAGAACTGGACACAGTACTCAAGGTGTGGCCTAAGCAGTGCTGAGTACAGGGGAAGAATGACTTCCCTGGTCCTGCTGGCCACACTATTTCTGATACAGGCCAGGATGCCATTGGCCTTCTCAGCCTCCTGGGTACACTGCTGGCTCATGCTCAGTTTTCTGTCAATCAGCACCCCCAGGTCCCTTTCTGCCTGGCTGCTCTCCAGCCACTCTGTCCTCAGCCTGTAGCAATGCAGGGGGTTGTTGTAGCCAAAGTGGAGGACCTGGCACTGGGACTTGTTAAATCTCATGCTGTTGGATTCAGTCCATCTCTCCAGTTTGTCAAGGTCCCTCTGCAGAGTCCTCCTACCCTCTAACAGATTGACACTTCATCTGCAAACTTATTAATGGTGCATTCAATCCCCTCATCCAGATCATCAGTAAAGATATTAAACAGAACTGGGCCCAACACCGGTCCCTGGGAGAAACCACTAGTGACCGGTTGCCGACTGGATGCAGCATCATTTGCCACCACTCTCTGGGCCCGGCCATCCAGCCAGTTCTTAACTCAGTGAAGGGTACACCTGTCCAAGGGGCTGCCAACTTTTCCAGGGGTTCGCTAATCACAGTCGAGATTGCATCTTGTTTGGTATTGTCATAGGTCTGTTTCATAAGTGTAGATCTCCGGTAATTTCTTATTTCAAAATAACTGCCTTGTTTTTAAGAATTAGCAGCTTGATATATAATCCATGAGTTACTGATATAACCTGAGAGCTGTGCCTGCAGCAGCACTGTTGGTGTGTACTTCAGCTGCTGGTGGGTGCTCAGTCTGCAGCACCAGGCTGGAGTTAACTGCTAACCAAAATACAAAAATTGGGCATCACATCAGCAGCATGGTTTCAGTGGAACGGTTTAGCTCTAGTATAGACATGGCCATTAATTTCTCACCCATCCCAGGGCATGCTTCCAGATAAGACCAGACTCCAGAGGAGATTTGCTGGCACAATGTGGCAGTCACCCTTATCCTGGTAGTAGCAACTACCCTGTTTTGTGTCACCTTTTCTTCAGCAAATACCACTAGAGGCAGTTGCAACCTCACTTGATCTTTCCCTGTTTAGAGTATGTGAAAATACTTAATGAATCATTTTTGGGGAGGTGTGACCTGCGGGACGCAGATGCGTAGGTGTGTTTGTTTGTTGAAAGCATCAGAAGGGGAATCACTCTATTATCCGACTACTGGTGTCAAAAAGTGGGAAATTGGCATGCTCTAAAGTGTCACTAAGCTTTGATTCTTCTCCTGTCTGTCTTTTCCTGGAAGTTAGTTAATTTTGGAGAAGCTCATAAAGTGAGGAGAAAAACAGCACTTAAATTCCCAGGATTTCCTTTGGGTGAGGGTTCCTGCAGGGGAAGGAGGGAACTCTTTTAATAGTCTTTGCAGCATTTAATCCCCAGAAAGTACAATAAAATTAGTGCTTCCAGTGAGAGTTGGCAGCATATTTTTTCCGTAACAAGACCCGTTTTTAGTTTCTTTGTAGTACAGCCTGATTAAGACTGTATCGAGTTGACTGAGGAGAGCAAAATCTGGTTTTGACAGATGTTTCCCATGATCTGAAGAATACAAACACTCCTGCAAGATGACAGATGGCTTGTTTACATAAGAAATCTATTTTTTTAATTAAAAAAGGAAGAAAAAACAGAAATACACAAGCACAAAGCAGTGTTTGGATCAGTCATTCTGATCAAGGCACTGTCAATTATTAGGCTGTAAAGGGAACTGATGACTCAACTTAGGCACAGTGCTGCGGCCATCTCCGAATTTCAGTTTCATAACAGATTCTTTTCAGGAATGCTTTTCATTCTAACACATTCATACCTGACGTTTAAACATGTTTCTGGAAGCATGTAGCATTTTGTGATGGGGATTTGAGAGACTGGTGTTTTGCAGGTGGTTGAATGGAATTTGTACAACATTCCTGTACCTTGGTAGGATGCTCAGTGGGACCCATCACTTTGCACATACCTGCGCACCATCAGTATTGTTACCCTTGTAAATTTATAGATGGTTCACATCAGTAAAATTGAAAAGCACTTTGATTCAGAAAGCGAAATGTTTTGATGAGATCCCATGCTTAGTAATTCCAGTGAGTGCACTTGCTAAAGTGGGTGAGTCAGAAATGGAAATGCAAAGCATTTCTCTGAACGGTGGCCGGAAATTAGCTTTGAAAACTGAAACAAAGCCCAGACCGCAGTTTTATCTATTTACTTAACAATTGTAGATCTGTGAAAATCCCTTTGTCTTTGGGACACATTTTGATTACTCTCTTGTAGCGCTGATGCGATCTTCAGGCTGGATGATCAGCTATGTCAGGACTATCTTGATGTGTCTTAATTTTTTTGTTTCAAAAATTGAGTTCCCTATCAGTGGCCTCATTATTTGCAGTGCTGCCTGATTCTGTCATGACTTGGGGTGGAAGTTGGTGGAAGTATTAGTCAGGATGAAGTGTTGTAATATTTGAGTTAATGTAATACTGAGGAAGAAAACCAGGGGAATTGAGTGGAGTCACTTAGTTGCACACGGGGCTATCTGGCTGCTCTGGGGCCAAACACTCATTGGTTTGGGTCTGGCTGCTCCCAAGCTTAGCCTGGAGAGGCTGTAGTGGTCACAGCCCCTCTGTTTTCATGGCAATAGCCCTCTTTGCCTGGGGAGAGAACAAAAAGGGGATCATGAGTGCTTTCATGTTAGTAATGGTGATCTTGCAAAAAATCCCTTAAAAATCAGCATATGGGGTGATAGCAGCATTCTGGTCCTCATCCTGCATCTCTCTTCTCTTCTGGCATCTGGGTACCTTCTTCTTATCCTTGAGAATGAGTCTGGATGCTTCGAACTTGTCGCACAGCCTTAGACAGCGTAAGGACTGCTTTCCTGGTAGCTGTAGTGTGGTCTGAGGACCACCAATGGAAATCATGGTGGAAGAGGGCAAAGTAATAGATGTATTAAGGGACGTGCAATTCTCATGGCAAGGCTGGTAAAGCAGAGCTTGTTTCAAAGAGAAGGCAGTTTGGTGATATTTCTTAATTACTGTTTACCTAAATAAATAAATAATGCATATTCATGGCTTTAACTAGAGTAAGTCATGTTGAAATGTTTACCTCTTTCAAGGATAATTATTAAGGGTGGGGTATGATATGCAGCAATCAATAATAGAACATTTAGGTGAGATTACAGAATGCTCTGATTGGAACAGTAAACATTATGCTAGAAATAAAAGCAAATAAAGCTGTCTTGAATTAAAACTAAAAAAAATATTGCTATCTGAAGTAAAACACTAAACAGAAGCAGTTTGGGTGAAGGTGCCATGGCCTTGGATTTCTTCAGTATCATGAGAAGGCTTCTTCAGTCTAAGAAAGCCCCCCATTTAAATTCTGGAAAAAAAAAAAAAAGGGCTCGAATATTGACATCCACACAGATTGGTGTCGCAGATGTAACACCTGTCAGCAGCACTTTGATTCTTAAACCAGGCGATGGAGTGCATTTCACCTGTTTGTATCAGTAGTAAACGAAACCTTGATTTCTATTGTGGACCTCCTCTCCCTCCATTTTATACATTCCTTTGAATGAAATTCTTTGCTCAGCTGAGAGTTTGAAATTTGGATTCATCCTTTCTTATCTTTTGGCTATGGTTCCTTTTCTGGTTAATCAGCTCAAAGAGAGCCAGTGATGTGTTCAAAGATTTCTGTGACAGCTGCATATCATTAGGCTGAATGATTAAAAAGAAAAAGTAATTGTAGTTTAGCGCAGTAAATACAGATTGGTCTTTCAGTTGAACATACGGTAACAAGCAAACTGAGCCTTTGACAAGAGACCTGCTGCTTAACCCTGTGCAGACAAAGCTGGTCTGCTCTGTAGCCCCGCCTGCTTCCAGCTATTTCAGACCAGCAGAGGAGGGCAATCGAGTAATAAAATGTATCTGCTTTGTTGCACTAGGTTGGGGGTGAAAAAGAAAATAGAAGATGCGCAGAAAGTAGGTAGAAGCACTGATGTAACCTGTGGGGGCCAGCAGCCTCAAAGCTCCTCATGCAGATGGGGTAGGCTTTCCTTACTCATCAAGGTGTGTCTTTGCAAGCTGCTGTCCTCTCTGGGATGTTTTCTAACTTGGGCACCTTTTGGGGATAAAGGCTTTGAGACCTCCTCATCTAGACCAAATTGGTCCCTTCTAAGTTAGCATCAGAAGTGCTGGGGCACTCCCTGGCAGCTAGTGTGCCTAGTGTGCTGCTGGCATATGTCCCCTGGATACCTTCTCATCCAGAAACTGAAAAGTGGCTTTTCTTTGACTGGAAGTGCGGTCTGACAGTTAGATACTGTGGAGTCTTTGCTTATGTCAATCACTAGTGGAAGTCCTTGGCTGTTCTCTGAAACAGAGAAAGATGTCAAGGAATGAGCACTAATGGATGGGCTGCCTTGTTCAGCACAGATGGAGGGAATGTCTGGTTGACTGGTTCTTGTGGGGCATCTTCACAGCTGCTTCTGGCTGATAGATTTTCTCAACCATATTTTGTTTCTCATTTTGGTGGATAAAACTTTTTGCTGAAGCATCTCCCTGCTCTGCAGAATCTGAGTGGTGTCTGTAGCCCAGAAGACAAGGGTGCTAGTGGTGGCATAAGGTGTCCTGTTGGACCATCTCCCCTGTAGCAGAGGGTTATGGTTTTATAAGTATAGTGCATTTTCCCCGTTGAAAGAATCTTTCTTGGTTTTCCTCAGAAAGATTTCTGTGAACAGAGATATCCATCTCCACCTTGACCTTTTTTTCCATAAGGGTTTCTGAGAGTTTTAGCTGCACGCCTTGTGGCAAAGCGAGTGGCAGAGAGGCAGCCAGAGCCTCAGTGGTCTCTTGCAGGTTGAGAACATGCTGCACATGTGGAGTGAACAGCACAGTAAACCCGATATCAGATCGCAACTAATTATCTGTGTATAAAAATTCCCCTGCTTGCTGTTTTGCCGTTAGAGGCTCGCTGGTAAGATTTATGACTCTGGCTAAAATGAAGTACCATTTCCTTTTTCTCACCATTACTGTGTGTGGCTTCTCTGGCTTTTCTTGTGAAACAGACTTGAGTTCACCCAAGAAGGAATGTGTTTTTGAAGCTCTTTCCCATCGCCGTTCTGCCTTTCTCTTTTTATATTTCTGATGACCACTGAAGATTAACCACAAAACATTTTCAGGTCTTTTGACTTTCCCCTGTTTGGGGTGAGGGTAAAGACAGGGAACCTGACAGGCAGCTCCTTTATGGGAGATGGAGCATTTGCACACTCTCAGTCCCAGCATGGCTTGAGCAGACTCATGATCGCTGCATACATCCGTCAGCATGGGCAACTGTTGCATTCAGGATTTATATGAGCTAAAGGATAATTTCCTCATTTCATCCTATAATGTGGAGGACCAACTTGGAGAAGCTTGGAGAAAAGTTCTGTTTTTCTTGCCCTTGTGTTGCACATATATGTCCTCCTTTCCAGACTGATGAAAGTGAGACCGCTGACTGAACTTTCTGAACTGACAAACGTATGGCTGACTTCACCGTGAATCACTTGAAAATTAGTTTATATGACATTGTAAGATGGTAGGGTTTTTTCCGGAGTACAGAGGAAAAAAGGGAGCGATGCTGAGCTGCTGCCATCTCTCCCAGTTGCAGTTAGACATAGTTATTTTTGTATTAAAGCTTGGAGGAAAACCAGTAGAAATGCCAGATAAACCTTCCCAAAATAAACATTTGTGTTAATACTTAAATATTGTTCATCTTTTGCAGTATTTACTTATCTGTTTCCCACATGCTGAACCTTATGGGAAGTTTTTGTGGTTGACTGTGGCCTGTTCTTTCATTCTGTATGTTAACTGTTTTCTCAGTTTGCATTTTTTAAAAGCAGTCGGTAGTAAAAGTCTGACTGTGATAATCATTCAACACGGGAACATCCTTTCAGCATGGCGGGGCGGGGTTGTGTTGTCCTGATTCATGTGTGTTGGGGCCGGAGTCCTGGAGCATAAACCCAGTGAGCTGCATTATTCTGTCCTGCCCTGGGGAGCATCCTTATCTGAGAGACCCAGCCCTCTCTAGTCTGGTATTGCCTTCTGAGATGCCAGGCTCAGGGACAGCAGTTTCATCCTTGTCATTGAACCATCTCATTTTCTCCTGTTAACCATGTGTGTTAACCAAAATCTCCAGCCCTTGAGGGGAAGTAAGCCAGATAGCTGAATATTCATCAAATCTGACACAAAGTATTAGGCTGTGACTTTTGCTGTCTGTTGGTTTTACTGCATGGGGCATAAATATTCGTCTTATGTCATTTGATAGTGTTGTTGGTGGCGGGCTCTTTCTCACAGCATATATTAACTTTCCTTTCACACCTAGCCATTCTTTCATGAGTCATACCCCAAGATAAAATATTTTCAGTGCTGGCTTTATGTCAAGTATATTCCAATAAGAAAGTCATTCAGGTTTTACATTAAAAGGTTTACAAGTTCCTGTGGCGATACTCTTGAACTACAGTCTTACTCCTCGTCTAGCCTGGTTGATGTGTCAGCTAACTGCAACCAGAGGGCAAGAGGGGGTGGAAAATTCCCTTTATGCACATCCCCTAGCTCCTCTGAAGGTTTCTGTTTACACCTAGTTGGTTTTGTTAGCTTGGGAAAATCCAGTTTGCAGACCCCAGAGTGCTTCCCTGGCCAGTGCAGGGCAGCAGCAGCTGCCTTCCCCTGCAGCCAGCACGGGTTGTCTTGATGCTTCTCCTGATGACGTCAGTCAGAACCAGCCAGACTGGTTCCTCATGTTATTTTGCTATTATCTGAGGGAACTACTCAATCTCATTCCCTCTGACCGTTGACACAGCTCGCCCAGATAGGGACACACTCCAGATCAAGTCCTTGCAGTCCTGGGATGGATACTTCCTTCTTTGTGGTCCAAACCTCCCTGGTAGTGCTGGTCTTCTGCATCCCGCCTCTGGGCACTAGGGAAGAAGCTGCTGCGCCCTCCCAACTCCTGTTTTTGGCTGTCCCTGGCTAAACTCTGCATGTGGGCAAAAGCAAGAGCGATGGGTGAGCAGGTCGCTTCCCTTCAGAATAACCAAGGAGGTTATTATGAGGAAATTAAATACACTGAAGGTGAAGCAGACCATGTGTCTTTTCTGACATAGGTATTGATGTCATCTTGGGTTTAATTTACATATTTCAGGGAGAGATCATGCACTAGATGTCAGGAGCACTGAACATGCCTTCTCAGCCTCAGGTGACCCTTCAAGCAGTTGAAAGCTACAAATGTTCCAGTGAAGCTATTTCAAACAGAAAGACTCTGCAGCTTCACTCAAAAACATAAAATGTAAAGAAAACACATTTGCTAATCTGTGATGGTATTGCATGTAAAAAAGCAGCATCCTTGACTTCACTGGGACCCATTTCTGCACACATTTGTGTAAGAAGCATTATTACACTCCACCAAGTAAGGCACCACTTCAGAAAACACCAGCTCTGTTTGCACATCTGCGCTCCCTTCTCCCTGCTCAGAGGTGTGCAGCTTTGTTTAAATACTTTTTTTACTACTTTTTTTCTATTCACATCTGAAAGAAGCTCACAACTTCTCTTGTTGTATGGGTTCACTTTACTTAGCCCTAATTTTACCCTCCTGTGATGAACATTGAGATAAACAACCCACTTTGTATTTGTTGAATATGTGTATTTGTTCCTCACCTCTCTCATTGCCCACTCAGCTTCTGCACTTTTCTTGATCAGGACTACATGACTTTCTGTGTCTGAAAAATCTTTCATGATAACCAGAGTAATACCCAAACTCATTTTGCTCTTCTCATATCACCTTTCTTGGTTTGTTCATTGCAAACTGAACCAGTTTTCCTCCGCTTAAGCATTAAAGCTTTAGTAAAAACAAAACCTTTCTTTGAAATCTTCTCTCTATATAATCCAAACTGGAAATCCAAACTGGAAGGTGTTTTGTTGAAGTAAATACTTTTTCAACTTTATGTATTCTTCTGTCAGTTTGAATGTCTGGAGTGTCTTCTTTTACATTTGCATTCCTTAATGCTAATTTCAGCTGCCAAGCAATTCTGTAAGCCATCAGAAAGGGGGGAAAAGGTAACCTGGTTCAAAAATGTACAAGAGGTTGTTAAACAATATGTGTTTTAAAAGACCAAGCAAATTTTGATGTCTAGTTTGAAGTATTGTTACTGCCATAGTTTTCTCTGCACACCATTAGGGCAGATGCTTTTTTAAAAAATAAATATAAGGTTTCCTTGCAACCTCCAAAACTCCAGGAGTTAGGTCTTCAAATTCACATAGGACAAGGATTTTGTGTCATCTCATGATCCTCTAACTGATGGCCCACATGTGCAGGTCTGTAATGAGCACTGAGACCTTGATGTGAGCAAGCCTTGGAGCAGAGAGTGTATCTTCCCCTACCTAAGATCCAGCTCTTCCCAGTGTTGTAGACCTGGCCAATCAGTATGTTAAACTGCTGAAACTTCTCTTCAGTAGATGTACCATTGACTCTTAGTTTTGTGTAAGTTCTGTTTTCATGTATTGCTGTAAGTTTGCAGCTGTAGCAACAATTTTGCCTTTAATAATTTGCCTGTTTCAAAAAGGAAAGTCCTTTATTGAATGGAAAGTATGAACAAGCCCTCTTGTTGAGAGTATGTGGGGATTAGGTTTCGTTCTACCCTAAGCTGACCCCTGAGCAGAGAGATTCCTGCTTTAGTCTTTTAGATCATGTGTAAAACCTGATGCTGGCTGGATCATCCCACATAGGGCAAGAATATCTGGGGAACATGGGGCGAGATATGTAGTGAGACATTTTCAGAAGGGAATGAAATGTTTGGGATGCAGCCTCATGCTTTCTACAGCAGTGAACATCAATCAGCCCTTCTCAGAAAAGCTTCAGTCTTCCCTTCCCACCCCCACCTCCCCCCGCCCTTTTCTTTTTCTTGTTTCCCTGTTTCCCAATTCTGTTTATTCTCCTTTCCTTCTGATCTGCTTGGGCAAGTGCAATTTTAGCTCAGGAAGATAATTTGTCCTTGAAAACATAGTGCCTTTCCTGGTTTTATTCCTTTGGCCATTGAGTAAGCAACAGTTATTTTTGTTCTACTAGTGATTTATGACTGAGAGATTTAGAGTTTATATTTTTAGTTTTATAGGCAATTTAGATAATGTATATTTGTGACTATAAGTATTTGGTACTCTTATGGTCTGTCAATGTATGTTATGCCCAATTGGAGAAAACTGTATAAACTGAAGAGACGTAAGCATTGTGTTCCTAGTGTAGCCTCATGATGCTTTGCAAGAACGCAAGTAGGTTTTCCTTAAAGATAGCAATATTTTGAGCATCTGTTGGTAAATCATCTAGGAGGGTACAATCCAGAAGAAATAACCTACTTTCCCTAAGTGAACCAATTCTATACAAAACTGAGTAAAATGCTGTAGGATCAGTGATCAGAAAATATTTACTTTTCTTACCAGCAACAGCACACTTAGAAAAAACAACAACCAAGTCTCTCTCATTTTCTCTGATTTTTGTTATTTTTTTTTTTACTTATTTATGAAGTCATAAATAAGCATTAGTCATAAGTAGACATCTCTTGAAAAAACAGAACTTTGACTGAAGAGTTCATTTTGCAAGTTTTAGAAAAATGATAGTGGTTTTTTTTAAAAAAATATAAACTTTTGGGGGTTATTTTCCTCCCCTTCACCTCTCCCTTTATCTAGCTTTAATTTGTGATAATTCTGCAGATACAACCTTTGCAGTGATCCTGGAAAGAGATACATGCCACTGCTTGTACTGCTGCTGTCCCCTTCTGTTTGAAAGAAAACCATCTTTCTTTCAACTCCCAAATGCCAACTTTACTTAAGTAAATAGTAGTTAGGCATTCAAATGGGGTTTTTTCCAGGAAAACAGCAAAGTGTTGGGGACTGGTAACTTGAAAACTTGAACTTGAAACCTCATGTAGCTTAAGACTAATTGCTTCTCCTTCCACAAGTATTTCCTCCCCAACTACTTCAGAATGTGACCACTTCCTTGGTAGATGGGGTAAGCCTTTTCCGGAGGCTGGGATTGGGATTGTGCATTGCCTGGGATCTGGGCTGTGCAGTGATGCCAGGACTTGGGTGCGGGGGGCTTCACCCACTCTGTCCAGCGCCCTTGCCCCAGCTCTGCTCTCGTCGGCTCTCCCCATCCTGGAGTGCCTCCCCTCTAGGAACTGAGCCCTGAGCCCCTTGCATGGCTGTGGCAGCACAGTGAATTTCTGTGGGCAAATGAACACTTTATTCTCTCTCCAACTTTCTTTTGACATTGCATGACAGGTAGCTTTGCTTCAGGGTGGCTGGAGGAATATGACACACATTACATTATCCTAGAGATACCAAAGTACACTGATATAGTGTTTCTTCGAAACTTTCCAGATTAAAGCAGAAACAAAAATTTCAAGTTCCTAAATTAAATTCCTTGATAAATCAAAGCAAAGCTTTGACAAAAGGCAGTATTAATTATTATTTAAAGTCTGCTAGATAATTTTGCTGGTTTTGTTGGAACACTTTTCTGGTGTGATGTGCAGTTTCATACAACCACAAGCAGGTCTAGGTTGAGCTTTAAAGTTAATCGATTTCCAACCCTCTGACACAGGCAAGGACACATTTCACTCGACCAGCTTGCTCAAAGCCCCATCCATCCTGGCTTTGAACACTTCCAGGGATGGGCATCCACAACTTCTCTGGACAATCTGTTCCATTACCTCATCACTCTTCACAGTAAAGAATTCCTTAATATGTATGCATAAGTATGCATATATCTGTGGTGTTATCTGGTAGAATAATCACAGAAGTGTTAGTTTATCTGTTCTGTAATTCTTCTCAGGGGCCTCATATGTCTGGGTGGTATAAGAACACAAGGAAAACATAGTCTTTGTTGTAAGGTATCTACAGCTTAAAGGTTGGAGGAAATATGAAATGTGCATAATGCAATTGTCATGATTGACCTAAACACCTTTTGTGTTTAAAAAACAAAAGGCACCACAATTTTTTTTAGAATTAGAAGTAAAAAAAAAAGACATTTATGAAGACTCAGTGCTTGATTTTTTAAATGACTGCCTTTATTTTATTTTAGGTTGCTGCAACTGAGTTGTCAGAACATTGCCCTACAGAACTTTGGAGGGTCACTTGATGGATTGCCGCAGCCTCTTAATTTCTCCATTGATCCTCTTCCCTGCATCGTGAGAACGTTTTAGCCAGCACAGAACCTAGAAAAGTTGCATGTAAGTCATGATTCCAATTCCTTTCTATTGAAGAAAAATATGAAAGAAAAAAGGGGAAAAAAAGATCTTGGGGAGGCAAGGTCAAGACTGGAAATATGACACTTTATAAAAACACTGTAAAAGCTATAATTCAACTGCAAACATTAGGTGGTGAATAAATTATTATTGCAGTAGTTACTTGCTTCTTTGACCTAAATAGTGATTGTCATATTGAAGGCTTTTCTAAGTGTTCTGCTACGACAGTAAACCATCAAAGTACTTAAAATAGCTCTCTTCACCCCATCACTCTAACTACACTTTTTCTCTGCAACTGGTTAAGTGTGTTTGTGTCCACTTACCTTGGTGTGGTGTTTCAGAGCTGCATGTATTCCACGTGAGTTTGGAGACCGTCATTTGCCCAGCAGAATTGCAGCATTCATGTATTTCTTCCACAATAAAATCCATAACCTTCTACTTTGGGGTTCCCAGAATACTTCCCTCAGAAGAGCCCTGGTCCTGGTTCCTATTTCAGCCTCCAGCTTCAAAAAGTTCTGTAAGCATCAATAGTGTCTTCACTGCCACCTTCAGCTCCTTCCAGGTGGAATTAGGTATTCCACTTAATTCTGTTTGTAGGAAGGTGGAGAAAGCTATATACAGACCTTCTAGGGAGAGAGGAGACTGAGGGGACTGCAGATCCTGTCTTACCTCTGCAGTCTGGATTGTAGTTCCCAGTGCGTGGTGTGCTTTGATTTTTCTCCCAAGATAGAGAGTGATGGTGGTGCTGTGAACAAATTTCATCCTCCATCCCGTGATGGCTAAGTCCTCCTCTGAAATCTTGCATAATGTCAGCCTGCCATGGAATCAGTGGGCTATTTTAGAGGGGAGAAATTGTTGTGACCCATTGTAATTTTTCAGCAGTCCTAATCCTAGGTCTTGTGTTCTGAAGTGTAAGAAGCTTCTGGACCATTGTAAGGGTAGCATAGATGTGGTGGTTTATGCTGTCTGGAGGGTGGGGCACCGCAGGGCGGCCAAGTTCGGGACAAGTTTGAGCACAATTTACTTTCGCTGTTTTTTAAAACAAAACCAGATCTCCTTGTGGTGAAGAGGTTTTTGTCTTTGAGATAGTGGTGTAGAGCAGCTTGTCCAAAGGAGATAATACAAAGTTCCTGTGGTTCACAGTGTGGCACAATGGCCCTTGTTCTTTCACTGCAGTAACAAATTCATATGATGCAGTTTAATCAGAACAGGGCAGCGAAGCTGACCATAGCACTCCTTGCTGGTCAGTTTTTCTTGAATGCTTACTAACACCGTTTTTAATCTTAGGAACTGATTTGTAATACTACTTATAAAAAAATATGAGTGTTTTGGAACTGAAGCATTTTCATTTCAAATATACCTTCATTTGAGGTACTTTTTTTTCCTTATATGACCCTGAAAGATTTGTTTCAGACAGGAAAGTCTATTGAAAAGGAGGATAGTGTTTTAAAGAAAGGAAAAATAATTTGAAGAAGTAGGCTGTGAAGAAAGTCTGGGTAGTAATTCACTGTCAAAGAGGCCTTACAAGGTGTTGATTTGATTTTGTTCTCCAAAAACGGGAGAGTGTTGCCATGTCCTCATCGGCTTGGCACTTGGTGCAGTTATTATTCAAATCCCCTATAGCACAGATCATCTGACTACAGGAAAATTTTTGACCTGGCTTGAAATTTGTTTTTAATGCTTGTCTTAGGGGAAGAAAACTTGAAAATATGAATTGCAATAGCTAGGCAGTCAGAAATAACTTGTTCATTAGTCCTACTTAGGACTATTCTTATGAGATTTGGAAATCTTATTCACAATTTTTTTGCAGACTTTTCTCATAATGTTTGAAAAGCTTATCATTAGGCATCTTGCAAATTCACTATTAAAAACACTTCCAGAGGAACAAACTCTAGAAATATCATCCTTGTTAGGGGCTTGAAAAAGCAGAAAGAAGTTGAATAGATGTAAGTGGAGGAAAGAAACCTCTCTCATTCCAAGAAGCGCATAGGAAGTTTTGTCTTGCTTCTTACTGTGCTACAAATAATCAGATGTCTCCACTGCCAGTAGTAAAATCAGGTGTGAGGACTAAATGAACTTGAAAAAGAGTATCAGGATATACTAGCCATGATCAAATATGTACTTTCCTTACCCTTTTTTCCTTTGGGGTTTCTGGGGGTTTTTTTGTTCTTTCTCTTTTAACTATGGTTGGTGTGCTTGAGTTACACATCATTTTTAACACACGATGTGTGCTCTAACTCCTAGAAAACACAAGCATCACCTCACATGTTTTTGGCACCCGTTGTGTGTGCAGATCCATGCCGGCTCAGGCAGGTGTGAGAGCAAGCTGCCGGTTGCTTATTTGGTTTCTCAGTGTTTCCCGCTGTCTGGCTATTTTTGATGGCAGACTCTGCTTGTAACAATTAACTTGTTATAGCAATTTCCACAGAAAGAAGCAAACTTACCCATGTTAATTAGCCCTGTTGGAAAAAGCAGTTGCACAAGGTTGACCCAGCTGTAAAAACCGTGTTGTTCTTGCTTTTCCCAGGGTGCCAGTGTGTTTCATAAACAAGTAAGCCTTCCCCCCATTCCATTTATTCTTTTGTTCTTATAATAGTACTAGGATGCTGATTGATATGATCTCCATAAAAATAGTACTTACTGATGTATGAATTCAGAGCAGAAGGTACCTTCCGTATTCTGACAGAGTATATTGAAAAACCCTGTTATGATGCATGTGCCAAGACTCTGAAAAAACACATTTCTCTGGATCTTCTGGGGTTTAATCCTGGGTAAGTTAGACTGCATGTATTACACTGAGGGTGTACAGGTTTTGAGGAGAAGCTGTGCTCTTTGCTGAGCAGCTCTCCATTTGTTATCCCAAGCACTCACAACTGGCAGGGTATATACGGAGTTTTGCTCAGGCACAGGAGATGGGTATGTGGCTGTGCCTTGCAGCAGATGTTGGGTCAGGGCTGCTGGCATCCTAGTGGAGGCAGGCAACTCTTTCTAGCGGTGTCCACACTCTGCTCACATTTCTCACTTTGTTTTACATGTCTGTTTTCTTTTAAAAGAAGCAAAATTAACATCCCAGTCAATGTCCTTCTGCATCTGATAAATGGCATAATTCGTACTGCTTCTCCAATTCAGCAAGGGCCTGTAAGTGCTTTCTTCAAGATAAAAAAATAAAGGAACCCAAAACTCAGAAACCTCTGTACAGAAATTTCATGTTTTCTAGGTATAAGTTCTTTAGAGTATTTAAAAAAAATTTTAGTAAGATTTCTTGAAATATGTCCTATGACCATCTGTAGGCAGATGTAAATAATGAAAAATTTTAATATGCAGATTTTTGGTGGTAAAATGTCTGTCATCCACCTACCACCACAGCCTGGGAAAAATTTATCTTTTTTAAAATCTGCACTTAAAGGTCGGGTAACTTGACAGAATTAAGAAGGAAATCGTATTTCTGAAGGCAAAATCACATAGCTTTGAACACTGACTTACCAAACTCTCCTAACTCTCAGTACCAAACCCTCTGCCCAAGTGCCATGGCCATACCTGAGGACAGTGTGGCGTTTATCCTACTGGATGCAAGATGTAACCCCATCTGCATTTCATGATTTTTCTGGTATGTTTTCCTGTTGGAGTGCTGGCTTGACAGCAGCAAAGGCATTTTCTTGTTCATTTTATGGTAGCGGCTTATCAGGACTCTGTACCTTGTGCCCCAGTGTGTAGAGTATCTCCTGCCTTGGAGACCTTCATGACATCCCTCGGCTTCCTGTCCTGGGCATCACACTCACAACCACCAAAAAGCACTTTTCTGAGATCTAGGAGGAATACTCTTTGCTGATAATTAATCCAGTTACTCCTGCTGCTCCCCTGCCTCCATGTTGAGGGATACATAAAGCCTTTGACCGCTGCCACCACTGNTGAATGTGTATATAGTTTTAAAATAAAATATATATTTGGACAAATACAGTCAGTACGGTCTGAAAAGCTCTGCTGTAGCTTCATACACAGCAGCAGTGCACGTGTGTGCCCACGTCCCCTTCCAGAGGTATCTGACAAGGACTGCTGCCCTAGGCATCCCTATTCAAGTACATGTGGCAACTGCAAGCTGTATGGCCAGGAGGAGCATTCTGTTCGTGTTTAGCTGGTAACAATGGAGGAGGGCAGTGGTGTTTTTTGCGGTGTAGTGTGCCATGTGGAACCAAGTTATTCTGACACCTCTCCCTGGCTGCCATTGGCCACAGGTTTGTTTGTTCGTCACCCCAGCGTTACGATGGGCTGCGTGGGTGTGCGGTATCATTGATCTGTTTACTCGGCATTTCCCATGTGGCCGCCGTGTTATGGCGAGGACTTTTATTTTTTGCTGTGGCAGGTGACAGCCCGGTTGTGTGCGTGTGCCAGCCCAAGGGACTGAGTCACAGCCTTCCCTTCAGACAAGGGCCGACAGCACTTCCCTTACCTAGGGGGTTGAAGCACTGGCCCGTCTCTGCAGTACAGCTTACTTGCCCATATGTTGCTTT
>VYZS01072877.1:36705-47877 GCA_013400695.1 Neodrepanis coruscans
CTTTACATAGAAATGCTGTTTCAAATTGTGGGAGCATTAACCAGGAAATATGGCCAAACTGAAGGGTGCTGACTCTAGGAAGGCTGCAGTTCGAGGGAATTCAGCCCTTACAGCCTGTAGCTGGAAACCAAAGCATCAAACCCACAGACAGTATCAAAAAGCAGTCACACATCTGTGGAAAAGAAGATGCCCTATGTGGGTTGGGATTCAGTCATAGAGCAATTTGTTAGTGGGTCCTAATCATAGCCAAAGGTGAGTGGGAGGAAGCAAAGTGTAATTTCTGTCTGTACTTCCCATATTAGACCTGGTTTGGAGTGGCCCAGGGTGTAGGACTGTGTCTATCTGTTTGTCTGTCTCTCTGTGGATAAAAAGGGGAATTCAGATGTTAGAGGTATAAAGTTTGTCCTTAAACCATCATTGTCATGGCAAACTACTATGCCTAATGAAGGATGTGTTCATAGTAGTATTAAACCTTCTATCAGTCACTTCTCTTGTGGTATTTTGTGTCAAAAGCTGGCATTCTGACATATCTGGTTTTTTGCATGTTGGGAAAGTAAGTCCTTTTTTTTATGTTTAGTGTAATTCCTGCAGTCATGGTCAGATCACGTTCTCAAAATGTGGCTCTTTCTAGTCATCCATCAATTCATAGAAGACCCATTAGTTCTCACTGCCCTAGCTACTCATATGATGCCATAAATGCCTATGCACCTGTAAAGTCACTAGAGCCACTAATGGGAGTAATAGGGGTGAAACTGGACTTTAAATACTGAAAAGCACCACGATTACAAGAGTGGGATAGAGCAAGAGAAGAAATGACCAAACTATGCCTAAGGGGAGACTGGGAGACTAACCAGTATAGTTTTAACTGAGAGAGATGTTGAGCCTACTCAGTCAGATCAGTACTCCCTGGCAAATGTGTTTTTTTGTATAAATGACTCCCTGCTGTCCCAGAAAATGATCACTGTCTCTTCCTATCTTGTACAATGGATTTCTAAATAATCAATCTTGGTGCAGGAAACCTGCGGTTTGGTAAGTGCAGCTTGCTAACAAATCAGTGGTTTAATCTTAATTCTCATTTCTAGTGCTTTTGATAACACAAGGCTATAAAGTTTGACATCGCAGGAACTTCTCTATAAACTCTGATTTGCTTGCCAAAAAGTCAGCCCATTACCGTTAATTCCCCTCTTATCATTAGTGTTATTAAACTGACGATTGATGTGTAAAAACTACCATTTGCGTGAAGTTCACGAAACTGCAGTAAAAGAGACTTTTGTTCTGACTTGGTAAGGAAAAAAAAAAGCAGCTAAATAATGCTAGTTCTAACAGCAGAGATGCTCATATAAAGACATGTTCTGAACAATAAGATCGTTTATCCATGTATGACATAAATACATTGGAATTTAAATAATGAGAGATCTTGTGAAATGCAGCAAAACGCACACCATTGGCATTGTGAAGTTTCCCGTCTATAAAGCCCTATTCTCAGGGAAAAGCAGCTTTACTTTTACTTTGAAAATCCATTATCATAAGCCTTTTAAAAAAAGCATTTTGTCTTAGTGCAATATTAAAGCAATTTTACACCCTAAGAGCAGCTCTTTCCTAAGGTAAAATGCAGTCCCATGTGTGTATGTAATTGCAGTTTATAATATGTCTCACAGCCCTAATTTCCCCAAAATTAAGAAAAACACTAATGTTTCTAGGCTTTCCTTTTCCTAATTGTTTTGTTCTTCCTGTCTTTCTTCCCCAAAATATTCTTTTTTAAAAAAAATCTCTTCTCAGGAGGTAAAAAAAAAAATGGCACAGAACACTCTCTGAATTCATTGCGAAACACTGCTTGAAGGAAGCATTTTAAGAGTTTAGGTTAAAAAGTTTCTGCTTCTTTCAAACTGCATGGATGACATTGCTATTTTGGGAGACTGTGCCATCTGCTTGTTAACCAAAAAGCAGAGAAGATATTCCTAGTTCTAGTATAGTTTTTTGGACTGATTCCACATAAAATTCCCAACCAATCTTTGCTGGTGTTTGCCCCGTCTATAAGCTAGGAAGAATGAATCCACTCACCTTTTCACCTTCACAGCTCCCAGGGGAATGATGCTCAGCTCATGGTCCTGAATGAGTAAGACATGTGAACAACTGGCACAGTCTGACGTGACCATATGAGGTCCATAACTCCTCCCTGCAGGTGTTCATGTCACAAAAGCTATGACGAAGAATAAAAGAGAAATATAGTGCCCAGCACCTGATGTGCCGCAGGTGATTGCTACCTGCAGGTGCAGAAGAGGATGTTCAGGGGAGGCTTGATTAGGTTTTGTTGAAGGAGTTGGGTTTTTGTTTGCTTTTGAGTAAGAAAGGAAGACAAGTTTTCTGGGGTTTCTCTTGCTTTTAGGGGAAAAATACAGGAGGAGGGCCAAGTTTCCTGGCCCACAGATGAGCCGTCTGCCATGTAGTGCAGGTGGAAAAGATGCAGGAGCCAGAGAGGACAGTAAGACTGTCCTCCTCTACATGGAGAAGAGTGGCAAGAATTGTAGGGAGTGCAGATAGGTTGAAGAAGAGCTTGACAGGAGCAAGGTGGAGTCTATGTATTATGTCCTGTGGAAATAGCACAGGGAAATGTGGAAATGTGAGAAATTACTGTAGTCCTTCAGAAGTGATGAAGTTATTTGTCCAAGACAGAGCAGATGTAAGTCTATATTATATTGCTGAAGTATTTGCAAATACGTATGTATCATAGTTACAGTATCTTCCTGACTGGCAAAATATTTCATCCAATCTCTGTTGACAGAAAAGATTGCCTACTGATAATTGCTTTGCTTAAGTGTCTGATAATATGCCAGAAATGAGAGCATTCTCTGTTAGGTCATCTTTAATTATGCATGTACCACCTGTCAACTTGAAATCTGAAGAAGATTAGTTTTCTCATTGGATTTAGAGTAGGGAAAAGAAGAGAGCTTTCAACAAGAGGACTAGGCTGTTGCAAACAGTATCTATGGGGGAGTTTCACAAGCAGTCTCCTCATCATCCCTAGTCATGGATACCGCTGTTGGCACATGCAGAAATATTTGAAATATTGCCTAAACTAGCTGCCGTAGCGATGGGTTTCGCAGGAAGAGGATTTCATACCATCTGTTGCATTTTCTAGTTTTCATCTTTTCCTATTTCAAAGGGAATGGGAGCACTGAGTTGAAGGAGGACATGTGGCAAGTCGTGGCTCCTTTGGCAGTGCTGAGAGGAATTTCCCCCCCAAAAGCCATGTGAAGGGGTTATTCACTTACCGCTGAGGAAAGCAAACAGTAAAACCAGTCAGGCCAATGAAGACATGCCAAACTAATAGGAAATTAAGGGTTCCAAAGACTGAAAAATTATGAGGGTGGGTGCTTTGCAGAACAGAGAGAGATGGTATCTCCGAGGATATTAAATTAAAGGCTAGCCTACTTACAATATTTTAAATTATGTTGGAGAAGAAATTTATCTTTGTGCAAAGTGGGGAGGCAGTAATTGTTTGAGAATGGTTGAAGGGATTTTCAGTTCCCAGGAGAATACCAGCTTCTTTTGGTACAATAATAGATTTTCGGAATCTCCTTGGTTTCCTGTTCTCCTTTACTCCAAGGTCAGTTTGGTTGATTGTCCTCTGATGTGCGGCATTTGTCCCAGAAAACAGAAATTATCTTTGTTAAACTTGTCACCTGCTTTCAGTAGAAGAAAACATCACTTGCACTGTCAGATGTTGTTACTGCTGCTTCTTACCTATATATCTGAGTGGCCTGCACTTGGTTTTCCAGCTTCTGTCATCACTGCCTCAGTCTCCAGGAAAGAATTCCTTAGTTACACTCATTAGCTGACAATGATTGTTTTTCCTGGTAATACCTTCAGCAAGAGCTATTTCTGAAAATCTGGGATTTGGAACAGTAGGTCAATTTGTAAAACAACAAGAACGAGCAGAGAGGGACAGATGGCTGTTGATGCAAGAGCGTGTTTCTGTTCATCTCCCATTTGGCTTTTGCTGATTTGTCGTTGCGCGAGCATTTGAGGCTGTCGTTTTTATTGGTTAAGTGGTTGTTGCTCCTTTGCTGTGAAGACTGGCCTATGGCATTTGTCATGTCCCCTACTCCACTCCAGTGGGGCTCCACGGCGAGTTCCTTTGCAATGCCTTTGCACCCAAGGACATGGAAAAGATTTGTGAGACAAGTGCCTGGGAAATCTGGCTGTGTTTTTCTTGACTTTTTCTCCTAACAGCTGTCTTAGGTGAGACTTGCCTGATGATTCCTTTGCTCAGGGTAAGGTTGCCAGAATCACCTTTCTTTGCTATTCCTGTGTAAATGGTGACAACTTCTCTGTCCTCTATCGTGCTGCAGAATTTTGCTCAATTCTTAGACAGATTCTGATTGATTCAGACTTACTTGCTTCTGTCTTTCGAATAGTGGTTCCAGTAGCATCACCTCAATATAGCTGAACTTTACAGAGCTGAAATGGAAAAGTGTGGGGGTGTGTCACAACCCTTTTTTCTTGGCTTATGATTCATTCAGCCTTTCTTTCCACCCTCATATTTCATGCTAAAGGGTTCTCCAGTCTCGCAGTGGCTACTGAAAGACATCTCTTTTGTACAGTCTCCTTCATTAAATATGAGGATGTATAATCTCCTTATCCTTGCGCTACTGCTGACCTGTGTAGCACCGCTGGGCACTGCAGGAGATACCCCCTTAACCAGTTCAAGGAACAGCTATACTTGAGTGAATGTAGTATTCTACTTTTGTCTCTGAAAATGGAATTTAAGAGTACCTGTAAGAATTTAAATACTCAAAAGCATCTGAGCTCTTCTGGCTTGCGAGATGTAGCTTACGTAGTCCTCAGATCTGGTTCATCCTAGGTACTCTTTCTTGTCCTATATTTGCTTAGTTAAGCTACCCAGCAGAGTTTTTCTGGAAAACCTTCCTGTTCTCAAACTCAGGATGTCATCAGCTCTCTTATCATATCTAATGGCCCTTTTTTTATTTTTTTAACCTACCCCTTTTCTGTCCTGGATTCTTCCTTGGAGTTTGTCCACTGCCTTGGTCACAGGACAGGCTTCAGCTATTCTCTTCAGTTCCGACAGGAGCATTTGTTTAACATTTCTCTTATAACCTTTGCTGTGTTGCTCTTTTTAGGCTTCACTTTTTTTTCTTCTCCCATTTCACCCTTTTAGAAACACTACAGTAAAACTCTTCACATGTCAGATTTAGTATCTGTTATAGTAGATACTCCCTACAGGATTCATACTTTTCCTTCCATAGCAGTGCAACAGTGCTTGATACTGAAGCTGGTGAAATTCAGAATGATGTGTTTACATTGAGCTATCTGATGGTATACACTGCTAATTTTAAGAGGAAGGGGAACCCTTCTTCGGATAATTAGTTTTGCCATGTTTATAGATACAATCGCTTGCTGAAGCATGTTTTTCCTGACTCCAAGTCGGCTGCTGACAGCTGGTATAACAAGAGTTCATTGGGAGTCTCATGGTCCGTGTGTCCTTATGTATACACAGTACAGACAAGATGAAGCAAGGAGAGTTAAAAAAGGCAGTGATGCTAAACCCTGTAGCAGTGCCTGGTCATGAAGCATTTGAACAACCAACGTGAGTCAGATTCTAGCTCTTGTCTGGGCTGTAATGATCGGGAAAATCACCTTGTCCTTTTACAGATTTTACCACTCTGGATGAGCAGCCAAGAACTACTTTACTTACTGTCATGGCAGTGGCAGTACAAATTCTTAAAATAGTGGGGTTTGCCTGTTCCCCCATGGCACATCAGTAGGTGAGGGTAGTTGCTGTATCTCCCTACATGCCCTTTGAGGTCTAGGGGTAGAGCGGTGTGTGGATTACATAAGTGCCACGGTCAGGTTTTGCAGTCTTTCCACCACTGGTCAGTTGGCAACACAGTACTGTAGATTGATGGTAAATACACAAAAAGTTCAAGTGGGCAATCAGAGCAAAGCAAGTGGCTGCTTTTACACTTCAGTTACAGAGAGTTTCTGGAGGGATTTCAAGGAAACCTCTTGGTAGCAGGAAGCTGCTGCTCTAGACATTCAATGAACAAGCTGCGTGGTCATCTTCTGCGCCTGGTGCCTCCTTCCCCAGGCTGCTTAATAAATATATGATTGTGGCCATTATCAGGCAAGCTCTGTTTCTTGTGCCTCTGCCGGGTATGTTGTGTCACATCAAGTGAGGAGGGAAAGCAGTGATAGGAAGCCTTTCTTCCCTTTCCTTAAATAGGATTGATGACCACAGCTTAACAGCATTCCAAGAAAAAAACCATTTTGATCAAAGGTGGCCAAAGCCTCCTCTGAGACGCTGCATAAGGATGTTCATCCTGATAATAATTTGCCTTTGCCATTTTCAAGCAGACATTCCCATTACAAACCTTGCATTAGCTTGATGCAGTTAAATTTGCACACACATGTATGAAGGTTTCTTCTAGATTTTCCTCTTCTACCTCCCCCTACCTCCCATGAAGGCCCGAGGGATGCACAGGATGCCCATGTCATCAGCAGCTCCATCTCAAGGTTGTTCCTTCAGCAGCACCCGCTTGTTGCCACTGGGTTCCCCTTCAGCCATGGAGGGGGTCCCTTCTGCTTTGCAGGAGCACTGACAAGATTTCTGCACACTGTGAGCTGGAATTCCCTCTGAGGCACTGCAATGAATATTGCGGAAACTTTGCTGAGCGGAGTAGGGCATTGTGCTTTTATGTGCAAGGGCTTGCCAGTTTGAATCACATCTGTTGTGTTGCAGAGGGGAATATTACTCTGGTTGCAGTGGGTTAGTGGAGTACTAGCAAATCACATTTGTAAAGGGTCCCAGGTTCAGTCTCATCTCATCTGTCACCAAGAGAAGGAATCTACTCTGACAACTTCTGCAAATGCTGTTTCACTTTTGTTTGTTTGTTCCCCAGACACATTCTTTGTTTCTGAAATGCTCTTTACATATCACAGTTTTTTTTGTGCAAATCAATTAGCTTTAATTTCTTTGTCAACTACCTGATTTTTATCTCGTTACTTCATCGGCATCCTATTGTTAATTCATAAGATTATGCAATGTGATATCCCTCTCTGGTTAGCAAAATGTTAGAATAGCTGTTGGCAGCTTCTGGATCAGTAATTAGCAAGTAGGAATTACTCAAAGATGTGCACACTAGCCTAAGTAGGCATTTTCCAGCTGTCTGCAAGTTCAAAAACTCAAAGGGATTTTTCAGGCTCTAATACAAGATTAATTGCTTGCTACTAGAAAAGAACATTCACAAAAATGTGTAGTATGCAATCCGGGCTACTGTGTTTTGTTTCTTAATTTGGAAGTGGACTTCTTTATCACAAAGAACAGGATTTTTACAGTATTTGGTAGTCCTTTTCCTGAGGAGGCAAGCCTTTTCGTTACGAGGGGATGTCATGCTCAAATTCAAAATAGTAAAAGCCGCCTAAGAAAGTGCTTAGGGCTTTGTGTACATCAATCCTCACGCCGCAGGGCGTAGAGCTGCCTTGCATAGGGATGGTGCAATGTAAGCGCCTTTGTGCTGGCTGCCTGAGCAGGGATCCCCAGCTCCGCGTGCATCCTGGTGTAGCCCAGGACATCGGCAATTCCTTTCTTTCTAATGTGCAGGAGTTTCTGTCCACAATGCTTTCTGTAGAAACCCGTTTCCACTGCTGTGCTTCTGTTTTGCATGAAGAAGCCCATGTAAGTCAAATATAGCCACAGCTATACTAAAAGCCTCCTTTTTATCCATGGGCAGCTACTCTCAGCCTGCTTTTATTTCTCCTCATTCCTATACTGTTGCTCCTCCAGGATCAGCCTGAGGGCAGCTGGATTTTTGTTTTCTTCCTGCCATGAAGTAGTTGATCCCTCACAGTGTGCTGGAGAGAGGGGACAGGCAGAGGGGAAGTGTGCATAGCTGGTGTATTTGGACTGCTTGACAGTTTTATTTTAGGCTCAGGCTCCTCTTGCCACCTCCATAGCCTCTTCTGCTCTCTGCCTTTTGCTTGACATCTCTTGTGCCTAATTCTCTAATCAGCTAGATTATCATCTCTTGGCGCACCGTGTCCTCACCCACTCTCTAGCCTCTCAGCAGAGATTCCCTCTTCCCTCTCATCTCTTTTCCACTCTGACACTTCTCTCTGTTTACTCCTCTGAGTGCCTGCAACTTTTCCCTCCCCTTGCCTCCCAGCATTATCCCACCTCCCAGGGGGAGAACAATTTCCATGAATCTTCTTTTTCGGTGTTGCCTCCATTCCTACTGCTCTTTCAAGCACCTTGGCAGTTTTTCCGCTATCTGTCCTAGGCAGTGAAACCTCTCCCTCTGCTGCCTGCTCCCTCTTTTCTGCTGCCTCTCAACAGCCTTACATACTCACTGTAGTATGCAATGGCTTTATCTCTGGCTTCTTCAGTTTCTTTTTGCTTGCTGAAAATATTGGCAGTAGCCACTCTTTCTCACAATTCATTCTCCTCTTCTCCCTTCAGCCCCTCCACCCCCCTGGAAGCAATAGAGGCAGGACTGGGCTCCTGCTCCCTTATTGCCTCCTTTCTCCTTTGAAACTTATCCAGCTATCCCTCCTCTGCCTTTCCTTCTCAGCAACTCTTGATCTGTAAGCCCCTGACCTCTTCAGGGGCTCTCTTTCTCCAAGGTAACCCTGGTCCTTTCCCTTCTTTTTTTTTTTTTTCCTTGAACCCTTCCACTCATCCATAATAATGTGATTTTTAGTGCCCTTGTAGATGTTGCTCCTCCCAATCCCTTTAACTTTTCACCATTGCTTCTGGATTTTGGGGTTTCAGACTGTTTTTCACATGTCTATTTTCTCCTTTGTTATTAGTAAAAGCATTTTCATGAACACCCTTTTCAGGATTTTAATCTCTTTTGTTTCTTATGCTCCTTTTGGAAGAATTCTTGCCACATGTAGCAGAGAAGAATGAATGTGTAGATAAGTACCTCAGGTGAGAAATGTGTAGAATAGTGACTACAAATAATACTAAGCCACCTAATTTGTAGAGTAAAAGGACCGTTTCCTCCTTGATATAAGGATGAGTATCAACTGTGGTCCAAAGACTCTTAATAGAGATCATGTCATTTTTTAATGTTTGGAAAGCTCATGCCAGGCGACATGGGCTATTCCACAAATACACAGTGATAATAATATGTATTTTGTAAGAGATAGTAATTAAGCATTGTGCATATGTGTACACACGTGTGTATTTACCTATATACATAGGTACATTTATACATATATATAACTATAGGCACATGTACATGTGTGTCAGCTCTTAAGGCACTATGTTGGAGCATAGTATGTTGTGATGGAAAAGCATCATGTCATTCATAATCTAGTGGTGACTGCCCTGTATTTGATCATGCAAGAAGTATTTAAAGCATTTTAACATTCTTTGGGCATATAACCAAACTGTGTCTTACTAGCACTTTAAATTCTTAGAGTGATGGCATGACTCTGTACATAGACTTACCTGATCTTGACCTCTGATAAATACACATTAACTGATCTATTTCTACTAGACCTGAATTGTTCTAATAGAAGAGTCTTCATTTAGTCTGATAGCAAAATTGTCTCTTCCTTTCATGAAGCTATATCACTAGGTGATATAAAGACTGGATTTGGTCAAGCATAACAATGTTTGCATTCTTCTGACAGTCCGAGAAACCAAGTTCATTGATTTAGTTAGAAGACTTGTGGAATTTTATTTTGGTTTTTTTAATTGCAGCCTGCAATGTAGGTTACATACATTTAGGTTAGACAGAAGTTGAGGGGGAAGAAGTAAGAAAAAAAGCATTCTTGTTATTACATTGCGGACTGTTCTCTTTTCCATGTGTACGGAGAGACAAACTCCCTGGCAAGCACTGGAGTTTGCTGTCTAGGCTAGTCCCCTTTTTAGCACAGAAATTGCTGTAGGGGTTTGCAAGTGCAGGGAAGTATTGATTGTTTCCCAGCACGCTATTTGTATTGCATATTTCAGTTAATAATTAGAAATGCTTTTAGAGTAGTTGCATCTGAAATACTAATCAATGAGCTTTATAGATTCCCCACTTTATACATAAACATGTCAATCTCTAATGAAGCATAAGAGTTTTATCCTGTATTGTTTATCCTATATAACTATTAATCTGTAGTTTAATCTCTTTGTCCTCACATTTTTATGGCTTGATCCCACTTGTTGTAGGCAATCTCAAATCTCATTAAAGGGCATGGATTAAAGGGACTCAACCTTCACAAGTAAGTGCTGGAATGCCAGCTACGTCCTTTTGCATGAAGCCCTCCCGCTGCTTCTCACTCTACATGTTCACCAGAAACTGGACTGGCTGCCTTGTATCTTGTAATTTCCCTCTACAAAGCCTTATTTTGAACAGTAGGTTTTCCAGACTTTGGATGCACAGGGTCAGTTTTCTTGCTGTGATGTTCTCTCAGCCTGTTGTTGGAAAAACATCACCAAAGTGTTTCAGGTGAGGGGGAAGTAAAAAGGAAAATAAAGCTTGAAATTATGTGTTGATTTCCCAATGTTCATCATGTTTTTTGTGCTCTTCTAAAGCTCTGGTGCCCCAATGCTATGAAGCAAAGACATGAGATCTCAGCTGGAAAGTGAGTTTGCGGCCATGCTGCAGGCATTTCTGTTTGCCATGGAAATCCATCTGACCAGCCAGAAATTTTGGAAAAGAAAGCCAAGGGCTGCCTCAGAAGTCAGGTTTCTGACAAGTGCAGAGGAGCCTGCAGAGCTGTTCTTTCCTTGCTCCATCTGTATTCGTTGCGGTGTTGCACACCACTCAGTTGGGATTTTGCAGACCCGTGATGGTCAGCTGGTTCTGCTTGAGGAGCAGGAATCTCCTGGCTCCTACCCTCATCCTCACCCACGTGGACTCATGGGTCAGGTTACACAATGGCACCTTTACTTTGTTTAAAGCAAGGAAATTATGCACAAAAGCTGTTAAAAGAATATAAGGTTGTCAAGTCAAGTGAGAAATGTTATAACATCGCCTGCTCAGCCTTCAGTTGGATCCTGCGTGCATACAAATTTGACAGTCTTTAATTGCATGTCTCTAAGATCTGTGGAGAATATAGCTTCTCAATTCACATCAGAAAAATCATACGGACTTTTTTCTTCTCAGAAAAAAAAAAACCACAACAGTATCTCTTAAAGGTTGTACAGACTGTAGG